>JAZKJV010003410.1:0-58725 GCA_037367405.1 Ottelia alismoides
TTATGCTAACTACTACTAAGAAGAAAAGTATCATTGATGATATGAAGAAGCTCCTTAGTTCAAAGCTTGACATTAAAGACCTTGATGCAGCAAAGAAGATCTTAGATATGGAAAGCATGAGGGACCTTGCAAAAGGAAAACTCCCTTTGTCTCAAAAGAGTTGCATTGAGAAAATCTTAGTAAGATTTGACATGCCCACGACAAAGATCTTGAGTAGTAGATCTATTGTAACTATTCATATGTCAATACTTTCGGACCCTCAACTGAATGCATAGAAAGAACACATGTCATGAGTCCCCTATGCTAGTGCACTAGGAGTCTTATATATGTCATGGTATGCCTGAGACCATATCTTGCTCAGGTTGTTAGCATTGTTATCAAATTTATGGGGAATCATAGGAAGGAACATTTACAGGATATATTTCGGTATTGGAGAGAAACATGGTGTGTTAGTCTCAACAATAGATGTGATTGAGAATATATGATTGTTGGATACTTAGATTCAAACTATGTTGCATATGTTGATGACGGGAGATCAATGACATGATATGTCTTTAATTTTGGACATTTATATCATAGTTGGAAGGCTACCTTACAACATTCTATTTCTTTGTCAACTGCATAAGCATCATATATCATACTGCAAAGGAAAGTATTTGGTTGAAAGGTTTGATTGGAAATCTAGATATACAAAGGAATCATGCTATCATATATTATAACAATTTTATTGTATAAGCCTAGCCAAGTATCAATCGCATATGGAAAGACCCATCATCTTGATGTCAGGCGTCACTTTATCCGTTCTGAGAAGTTGATCAAGGTGGAGAAGGTTGGCAAACGTCAGGAGATACAATTGACGTGGCCCCCAAGACACTTCATGGATTATCCAATGTCGATTGTTGGCGATCAAGGTTTGAAAAACGAAAGGCGGAACGAGGCATTTACCCTGGAGACGAGGCGAGGCGTAACCTCGAGGCGGTCGAGGCGTAAGCCTCAGTTTGTATAGGAAAATACTTATAAAAACTATAATAAATATATTTACTGATGAAATTATCTTAACTGACATATATATCATACATAACATTGTAATATATGATGAAATTGTGAAGATAAGAACATGAAAGAAAGGTCCCTAAACCTATCTACTAAATTTCTACCCAATCAAAAATAAAATCATTAGCTATAATGGTCATTAAAAAAATCAAAGACAATATATTTTCGGTTAAAATATTGAGATGCATAAAAAATTATGATTAGATGTACTTGCAATATGACTAATATATAAAATATGACAACATTGACATGTCTTGAATCTAATATTACTTTTTTCTAGTTGGTATATTACGTTGCTCATTATGTCACCTCTCTTAACACTAACTTTTCTTTAAGATTTATGGATTGTGTATTTGAAAGTACAATATTTTAAGAATTTCTTGAAAAAATTAGACAAGTTTAATGCTTAATATGAATATGAACAAACTTAAAATTCCAAGCATTCATCTTGTAAATATATATCCTAGACAATATACATTTATAAGCATCTAAAACTACCAATAAGACAATTTAAATCCTTAAAAAATATTTTAAATTCCAGAAAACGCCTCACAGACCGCCTCGCCTCGCCTCGACCGCCTCACCGCCTCGGACCGCCTCGACCTTCTGAGGCGTACGCCTCATCAATTCCATCTGAGGCGTACGCCTCGAGGCTAAAAACCACCGCCTCGTTCCGCCTCGACCGCCTCGAGGCTAGCCTACTATAGACGAGAAAGCGTCGGTGGGATATACCAATTTTTTTACTTTTCGAAGATTCAATTTAAGATGAATATTATAAATGTGCCCTGAATCCTAATCTATCCTATTTGTATTGGGATTCATAGCCTATTCGTTTTGAGATTAAGAGATCTATCTACAAGAGGGGTAGTGCACAAGCTCCCATAGGCTTGGAGTTTTGAATCATCCTCCACACTCTAGTCCTTCCACCATATTGAGAGAAATCCATCGTCATCCCATTTACGGATTAACATTGTAAATCTTGTGTTGAGAGAAATCCATCATCATCACCCCATTTACGGATTACCATTGTAAATCTTGTGTTGTGATTGTTTCTTGTTTGCTTATATGCATGCATGGTATGGGCCACACTGCCACTATGCGCAACAGAAATCTTAGTTACCGTGTTCATTTGGAGAAATAAGCACTGGAATAAGAAGTCAATTCTCTGCCCAACGCGGTTCCCAAGAGTACAACTACTTCCCTCCACATCCCATTATTTCACATTATTCCATCATTATTCCATCATTATTCTTATCTTTATTCCACCTTATTGTCCTTATTCCTATCTTTCCAGCCAGACAGAGAATAGACCATTATTCTCCTTATTCATCATCCTTATTCCTGTTTATTCCCAGACTTAATGTCCCTAAGATTATTTCTGTAAATCATGTCTTTTTTATTCCATAGTAAGCTTGACAAGAAAAATCAAAGGTCACAAATATAACCGGATGTCACAATTGCAAACATGAAAATTTCCCTGATCATTTTCTTTCCCAATTGCGGTAAGGTCTAACGATTAATCTCTTTATGAGAGAAAAGAACCATTAAGCTGCAAAATGTTCATGTAACATTTTGGACAAAGGTTTTTATGTGGTGGGTATTGGATTGTTAGAGTTTCCCGCTCAAACAGAAGATTCCAAGCCAAAAATAAAGTAAAAAATACCAAGAATATGAACAGATCACCAAGAAGACAAGGATCATTTCCCCTTCCTAAACGATGCCGCGAATCATTCCGTGAAAGGCAATTTATTCCGTACACAAATATGTCCGTATAACGAAAAACTTCATCTCTATTTTAGTTCTTTTGCACTTCTACTATCATACGTCCGAGCAACCACACAATGACACTAAACATTAGGATCGAGATCGAGGCTTCAGTGTGCACCTTGCATAAAAATGAAGGTTGCAGCTTGCTAAATGATCCTCCTCGGCGGCCATTTCCAAGGAAGGGAAGATAGCAAGCAAATAGTTAAATGGAACCTAGCATGTATCGATCTGCATTCACTGGCTTTGGTTCATTGCATATAGTCTTCGTGGTAGTTGTCGCTGATCACAGAGACAAACCTCTCGAGCCAGGGGAGCTGGTGGAGGTCCTTTATGGTATCAACAAATGAGTCGGAGCAGCGGGGAGGAGACTGGCAGGGGTTTAAGTCACTCAGACCAAGGCCCCCAGAGAGGAATCTCTGGATGAGAGCGAGCTGAGATCTTTCTTGCTCAGTGTAAGCATCAAGACCTGAGGTCGGGAGTTCAAATGACTCCCATCTCCATAACTCCGAGTCCTGATTAGGAGTAATCTGTGGTTCTTCATCCTCGCTGATATGGTGTACGCAGTGGCAGGTCTGCTGTCCATTCCTATATTCAGATCCGCAAGCATAACAGAATTCATGCCCACACCTGCATCAGAAAAATTGCATCGCTAGATTCAATAACTTCTAGTAAGGTAAACTCATATTCTCTTCTTTAACGTTGAGCTTGCAAGAAAATAAAACATATTGTGGAGCCTAAGCTTTAAATGGCAACAAGAAAATGCCACACTGGGAAAATCAAACATGCTTAGTAAAAAACCTTTTTGCTTATGTAAATCCAGGTTCACATGAAAGTGCATAATGTTTCTTATGCACTTGGGTATAACTGATGCATTCAGCTGTAAATCTATCAAAAAAACCTGCATTCTCTGACACCGTATCAAATGAGTCCTCGTAAAACTTTACACACAACACGACAACAACAAAAAAGCCTTTTTCCCACAATTAAGTAGGGTCGGCTACATGGATTTTTTTGCCTCCATTCAGATAAGTTTTGGGTCATTCTTGGGTTTAAATCCAAATAACTAAGATTCCTTCGGATAGTCTCATTCCAACACTTCTTGGGCCTTCCTCGCCCTCTCTTAATTGGATCACATCCAAAATCTTGTATCTTCTAACCGGTGCATCAACCGACCTCCTTTGCAAATGGTTAAACCATCTTAAGCGATTTTCTCTCATATTATGCTCTATCGAAGCCATACCAATTTTCCTTCTGATCACCGTCATAAAACCTTACATTAAAAAACTATTTTATGAGGTAAAAAGACGATACATCTTCTCCCGTTTGCTACCTAAATCGCATCAAAGTGATTCTCCTTAGATTAAACAAAATCTGCTCGACTGAGAACCTCCTGCCCGCCCTCGATGTCATTATAAGTCCTTTACCCCAAACCTGTGTCAGCGATATGAACCGTCCCTCCTTAGGAGCCAACTGCTCCTTGGCTATACAATCAACTAAATGTTCATAAACTAAACACAAACATTTCAATAACAAAAGCCATAATTGTAAGTAACAATTTCCTTTGAAGTTGAGGACATGACCCAAACTGTTCCGAGAAAGTTGGAGATATCATGCAAAATTATCAAAATTAATTGATGGATGAGATTTCATCAGCATGCCATCAAAATGGTGGAATCGACACTTATAGGTCAAAATCGAAGGAAACATGTCGATACCATGCATCATTATGTGGATCTATGGTGGTGCCATAGCAAATAAATATTTACAATAGCCACTCTAAGCATGTCAAACCATTTTTTTTAAGAAAAAAAGGGCATCCTCTATATAGGTATCTGCCCAAAAACTTCCCCATTAATCACCAAATAAAAACATTACACGCATGTAAACATGTTTCCTTGACTCTGTTACAAATTCCAACTCACATCTAAGGCCCTAGCATGCGCTACAACATTCTCAACGTAGAACTTTCTTGGCGGAAAATCACACCATATCTGGCTAACCAAATCATCCAAACCAAAGCCACACATTTCGCTTTTGTCTCTCCGAATTAGCCCAATCCTGCCCCAGAAGCCATGAGTATCATCCACGCACACTCCCAGGATATCAAGCAGTTCCCACGCCATCATCGAGCTCCCGCATCTGAAAAAAAGATGATCCACCTCAACTGTTGCATGACACCTAGAACATGTGGGATCAATGTCGAGACCAAAAAAGGTCAATCTGTCTCCTATGAGTAGCCTCACCCTTCTGAAAAGCCACATAAAAAACCTTTATTTGTGCTGGAATTTTCCAATTCCAAATCTTTTTGCATGTCAAACCATGTTATGGGTAATTGTTTTAAGGGATTTTTACACCCATAACCCTGAGCAATTTCGCAATTACAATAATAACCCCGCATAATCGTGAATTACACGAGAAACCCTGTATAGTCCCTCTGTTTCACGCCTATAACCCTCTGTTAAGGGGGCATTTAACCCAACCATATTGTGGGTTAATCTAACCCATGGTCTATCCAATGGCTATTAAAATTTTTCAAAAAATGAAAAACTCTCCAAGCTCCCGCCCCCCTCCCTCCATGCCATCGCCGCCACCCCCTCCAAGGTCATCGCCCTGCCACTCCCTCCACCCCCCCCCTTCGACCTCATCCTCCTCCTCCCAGCAACCCCTCCCCACCTCCAGGGTTGTCGCACCCCACCCCCCTCCTTGGAAATGAATGTGTGTGGAGGAGATCTCGCCCGCAACCTCCCAAGGAACGAAGCTCAAAGGTGAATGTGTGTGGGAGATTAGGGCTCGACAGGGGTTGGGGGTTCGGGAAGTGCAAGGTGGCGAGGGGAAGGGGGGCTTCGATGGGTTGGGGGTTCGGGAGGTGCAGGGGGGGTGTTCAGGATGTGCAGGGCGGTGAGAGCTTGCAGGTAGCGGGGGTGCTTCGATGGGTTGGGGGCACGGGTGGTAGAGGGCGGCGGGGGGGGGGGGGGGGGGGGGGGGGGGGCTTCGATGAGTTGGGGGGTTCCGGAGGTGCGGGCTAGGGGGCTTCGATGGGTTGGGGTACGAGAGGTGGAGGACGACCAGGCTAGGGTACATGCAGCGCGATGGTTGGGGTACAGGGCGGAGGCTTGCTGGCAACCTGGGTAGGAGGTGATCGACAGGGGGAGGCTGCTCGGTGGGAGATCGCCTGCAACTTCCTCCTCCTCCCTCCAGCCCTCACCGTCCCCAGACCTTATCCTCCTCCTCCTCCTCCCAGGAACTGTCGGGTCCCCGTGGTGTGCACATCCCGCGACGATCTGTCTAGTCAGTGTGGTTGGTGTGTTTTAAGCAGAGAATTTGCAAATAAGGTTGAGCATTAGGGGCAGTTTTGACTTTTTCTAACGGAAACTGTCAACTATAACGGACATCTTAAACGGAACATAACAGAAGATTATGTCATGTAAGAGTTAAGCATTACTCGGGGTTTCTCGTGTAATTCACGATTATGTAGGGTTATTATTGTAATTGCAAAATTACTCAGGATTATGGGAGTAAAAATCCCTTGTTTTAACCAGTTAAAAGCCTCTTTCAACTTGCAACATTTTCTGATCCTCCATAGCTAGAGGACATGCATGTAGACCTCATCCTTAGGGTCTCAGTTCAAAAAGCATTCTTACATCAAGTTGATGTAGGCTCCGGTCTTTAAAAAACCTGAGAGATGATAACTCACACACTGTTCATCTTCACTACAAGTGTATATCTTCAGGTAATTAATGATGTACATCAGTGAAAACCTTTAGCATATAGTCTGCCATTATACCTTTCAATCTACACACCTGGTTTCTAATTCATGGTATAGGTTTCATTCAATCTTCATATCTGGATTCTAATTCATGGTATAGACTTATTTCGACACCCCAAAACGAGCCTTGTTGAGAACATCGATTGCATCCCAAGTTGCAAGCACCTTCAAACCGATCATGCATGGCTTCAATCCATTAGGAAGAAACATGTGCCTCAAATACATTCCTATGAACAACAAAAGCAGTGTGTTAAGAAATAAAGCTTTTATGGCTGTTGTTGTTGAGCTTGGTGTATAAAATATATCTATGGGACATATCTGGAAGGAGGATTAATCTCATGTGCCCATGTCTATGGTCAATACAATAAGTTTCTGCAATGATAATCTAATTATGAGGAACAGGACTCCCAACTTTGCTCTAGTCATTATGAGGAACATGACCCCCAACTTTGCTCTAGTCATTCTTAGCACTGTTTGCTAGAGACATGATGACACAGGGACCCGGATCAGGACTGGCACCCATGGCATCATTTCTTAGATACGTGTTGGGAGTCTTGGATCATGGTTTAAGGTAGAACGTGAATCATCAAGGGTGTGATCCTGATTGATATTGGATTCTTGATCACATATCTTCTTCTCTTTTTTCCTTTTTGAAAAGCCAACAAATCATCACTAGAGATTAGTGATTATACTAATTTTATTAAATGGAAGAAAATGGCCCCTTCCCAAGTACTCCAAGAAATAGTGAACCACTTGCATTGCATTCTCAACATAAGGTTCAACTACCCTAAAACGTCACCTCCGTTTGTAGCATCCAGATGATCTAATTGCTGAGGATACAAAAGAAGTTTCTCAAAGGGATAATGGAAAAAAAGATGTTCAATATCCTCATCCCTCTTACAGAAGGGAGGCAGTTGGTGTCAGCATCAAGAACTCAATTTTTTTAGTAAACCTGGTTTACCGGCCTCTTTCTTCTGTAGAGCCATGAAAGGATTTTGATCTTGATCACTGCTTCGACCTGCCACATACTCTTAGAATCACAATAAGCTTTGCCATCCACTGCATCAATCTGAGTATTAGATGTTTGCAAGAAGTGGAGCAGAGAACTCCCTAAACCTGCCAGTGGTATCTGTTATAAAATAGAAAGCGGAAGCGGAATAACATAATAAAGAAGAATAATCACGAAGAACACAAAGATTTTTTATGTGGAACCCTATTCCGTGAGGAGCGGGATGAAACCACAGGAGAAGCCCTCAACGGGGTGGATATTCTATTAGAATTTCTCAATGAGTACAGGAGGTCTGGGGCTCCTTATATAGCCTTCCTAGAGCCTCCAAGTCCCACCCACAGGCGGTGTGGGACTAAACACCGGATGGGGGTAAATGGATCTTCTCCAGGATCCATTTACCCTGCTACAACATAAAGGGCGCACAACCAAATACTCTAACACTCCCCCTCAAGCTGGAGCATGCAATGCTCAGCTTGGACAAACAGAAAGAAATTCAACTCAACTCTACAGGACACTACGGACAATATCAACCCAACGCGCACATGCTGCAGTCGAGGACGTTGCTTCTCATGCCGTGTAGGTGAGGAGGACGAACGGGCTGGAGTGAGAGTCAACTGAAGACTCGGAATCTGACCATCGAGTCTAAACTTGCGCCTGAAGTCTCCACGTCGGAGAACTGGGTCTCTCCCATCTGGCTCAGAGAATGGTGCACTGTTCTGGTGTACCTATGATACCACATGAAAACCCTTGCCCTCAAGGGAATGGTCCTCTGCTCTGGAGTCCCTATGGTTCACATGAAAACTCTGGCCGAACAACAAGAAGAATGATGGGGACCTCTGACAAAAGATGGCAACATATGCTCATCTGACAATAAGACCGCACACTCGTGCGTGTCTGAAACTGGAGACTCCGAAGACAATCGTCGAGTCTGAACCTGGATCTGAACCATAGAGTCTGGAATCTGATCGGTCTGGAAATCTGAATCTGCATCTGGAATACAAGACCTGTGACTCTACATATATACTCCCCCTTTCTCCCATACTTGTCGGAAAATGACAAAGTTGGGAGAAGACAAGAATGAAGGGGCAGAACATGAAAAACTTGCGGCTTTTCTTCACATTTTTTTTAAGCCGTCATCATTTTTTTCATTTTTTTAAGCCGTTTCAACCTCTCCCGTTTTTTTACGGCTTTTCTTGCATTTTTTTGAAATACTTGCGTACGGCTCTTTTTCTTGCACGCGCCTTTTCTTTTTCCTTTTTTTTTAACAAACAACATTAGACCAAAATATAATAGCCCAGTTGGGCTTTACAGTAATAAACCCTCACGAATTTTTTTTTAAACTTCTTTTCTCCCTCACAAGGAGGTACGGCTGAGCCTCACCACATCGGAGGTACGGCTGCGCGATGGAATGATGGCGGGGGAGGGGGGGTCTCGATCTACTGCTTCGTCGAGTGCTGCCGCCTCGAGAGGAGAAGGCGTCGTGCTGGGGCCAGAGAGGAGACACTGGAGATGCGCGAGGGGGTTCCCCCCGTGTCTGGCTGGTGCGACTTGCTGAAGACGAAGCGGCATCGTCGCCAACCGTGAGCCGCCTGCGCCATCTCTTGCTGATGCGTTTCGCCGCCTTGCTGAAGAAAAAACGCCTGGATCTGGAGACCTGCACGTTGCGGGCTCGCCATCGGCTCGGGAAAGACCTCAACCCAGCCCCCAGTGCGCTGGAGATATGATGAAGGTTCGCTCAGAGGAGCGAGATGGGGTCGGTGACCTTGCCATGATGATGTGCGCGAAGAAGTTGCTGGCTGCAGATTTGGTCAGACACGCAGTCTGATATGGGGCATCTCGTGATGAAAGGAGCGCCTGCGACATCTCGCGGGATCTGGAACAAATGGGCTAGGGTTCCCCTCCTGGGAACTGCATCCGCCTGGGATGCGCGTGATGCGGAAACTGAAGCAAAAACCCACGACTCTTCTTCATGATTAGGAACTTGAAGGATTAGGGTTTCTGAATACCCTAGAATCTCTTGAAACACGAACGGATCATGAACAATAACTCCAGAAATTAGGGTTTCAAAAAACCCATTAAAAACTGCAGAACTTGAACCATGGATTAGGGTTCTAAACAAGAAACCCTAGAATCTTGAACCATATAAAAACAAGAATATAAACCCGAATCTCGAACAATAATGAACATGAAATCCTCGAGAATCGACCCGCTCTGATACCATGTTATAAAATAGAAAGCGGAAGCGGAATAACATAATAAAGAAGAATAATCACGAAGAACACAAAGATTTTTTATGTGGAACCCTACTCCGTGAGGAGCGGGATGAAACCACAGGAGAAGCCCTCAACGGGGCGGATATTCTATTAGAATTTCTCAATGAGTACAGGAGGTATGGGGCTCCTTATATAGCCTTCCCAGAGCCTCCAAGTCCCACCCACAGGCGGTGTGGGACTAAACACCGGATGGGGGTAAATGGATCTTCTCCAGGATCCATTTACCCTGCTACAACATAAAGGGCGCACAACCAAATACTCTAACAGTATCCATATCTCCAGGAAGGTAAAAGTTCCAGCTACTCCTAATCTTGCATCAAAAAATTTGGAAGCAAAATAGGGAGCCTAACCTCCATGCTAGCAGCTGGGAGATGACCAGTATTTAGCTACGTAATCGCAATAGTCAAAAGCTAGATCCATTCAGCAGGGGAACTAATCTTCCGGTTATCCAACTCCCATCCAAACATCATACCAAAAGAAAAAATGAGAACCATCCCCCCCATTCCAGATCAAGAAATTTGCAAATCCTAACAATCACCTTGACTAGGCCATAGTAAAAGGAGCACATTCTCAAAGAGCCCTTGTTCGATGCTAATGGTGTATGCAGTTTGAAAGTGTGGAAAAATGAATTGCAAAGCGGATCAAAGCAAGAACAAAGGAAATAAGGACTCCTAGATTTTACGTGAAACCATGCTCCCTAAGGATTGGGATGAAACCACGGGAGAAAGCCACAAACGGTTGTTTTTTCTATTGCTTTTTCTCAAAGATTACAATAAGTGTAGGGCTCTACGTATATTCTCACCAAAACACCAAAGTCCCATCAATAGATGACATGGGGTTAAACATGAAATAGGTGTAATTGGATCCTACAACGATCCAATTACCTACCTAAGATATTACTTAACAATCTCCCTCTAGATGGAGCATGCAATGCTCAACTTGGACAATATGAAAAAGCACTTACTCGCACACTGATTATATGACAATACAGACCACCTCGACTCAACGCATACTATGATGGTTGTTGTCGATGATGGTGCTTCTCATGTCATGTTGGCGAGGAACAACTGAATGGTTTGAGTACGGATGGTGATCCGTTGAGAAATCCAGATAGATCGGCTTGTGCGCTCTATATCTATATCAATCAAAGTCACCGACACTAAAATGAGTCTCCTTCATGCAGTACTCTAGTCCTTAACATATCTCCTCGACAAAACGAAAAATGGCCCCATCTCTTTGAAGGGCCGAACAAAGAGAAGTTGTCAGAACATCCATATGCAAAACTCAAAGAATGGGTCACTCACATATAGGAACCTCAAGAAACAAGTCATTTTCCTTAGGAAACTCAGAAGAACCTCGTACTGGAACTCACTATCAATGGAGGATGGAGCCTGCAATGACTCTATCGAAAGATCTCTAAGAAAATGGTCACTTTTATAAAAGTGCCTTAAACAAAGGTAGAGCTCGAAAATTCTACCCAACGCTCTCCCTTTCTCCCATACATATTGGAAACATAAAGATAATCGATCAATTTGAAAGAACAAATGAAGAGGGGGTGGGGTCAGATAAGAAACCTCTTTCCAATTTTGTTCCTTTTCATCTCATTTTCTTCACTTGCCTCCTTTTAAATCTTGATTTTTTTGCACTTCCTTTTTTTGCAACCATAATCTTTTTTTAACCATCACGTTTTTTCGCTCCTTTTTTGTTTGGATCGATTCCCTATTTTTCAGTCATCTCAATTTTTTTTCTTGACAGACTTCGGTTGTCATCTTTCTTTTTTTCTTACAACCATGGCCCATTGGTCATGAAATAACACAAAAAACTAGGCACTGTCACTTAAAACCCCAAAAGAAGCTCAAGGGCGTTATGACTAATGTTGCTATTGCATCCATTCAGGGTTCACGATGGAATCCATTTCCCTCTAGGGTTCAAAGATACCAAACGTGATGGCATGCTTGCGAGGCCTGGAGAGATGGTGCATGTAGATCGCACATCTGGAGAGAAGGATCACGCAAGGGGAGATCGCTTGCATCAAGACGGCTCTATGCTGGAGCATTTCTGCACCAAAGTGCTCCAGCTGAGTGCACCTTCTGGAGCATCACCTGCACCGAACCTTGAGCATCATTTGTGCCATGATTGATTCCATCAAGAACCCTAGCTACTTCATGATGATCTGTGTGGAAAGGAGCAAAATGAAAAGTTGTATTCCAAGGTCTCTTATATAGGAGAAAAGCTCTAAGGGAAAATTACATACCATAGACAGAAGAAATAAGCAAGTGCAAAGTAACAGTAATGAGATAAAAATATCTCAACACTCCCCCTCAAGCTGGAGCATATATATCTATCATGTTCAGCTTGGAATAGCAGTGATGAAAATGACCCTTCGTAAGAGCTTTAGTAAATATATATGCAATCGGGTCACCTGAAGCAACATGAGAAGTGGAAATAAGGCCCTTCTGGATTAGATCACGAGTGTAATGAAAATCTACTTCGATATGCTTTGCCCTTTCATGGAAGGCCGAATTATTAGCTATGAATAAAGCAGCTTGGTTCTCACATTTGAGATGCATAGGAAGAGACACCTCAATAGTTAGGTCAGTCAGAACAAACTTAACCCACATCATTTCCGTACTCCCTTGGACCATGGCCCCATACTCCGATTTTTTTATCAGAGAATAGGGGTAACGCCCCAATGGGGCCCACCTCACAAATTCATTGATAAAGCAAAAAAAATTACAAAGAAAGAAGGGAGGAGATTAGAGAGAATAAAGCATCGTATAGAATCCCAGAGAATCAGAATGACTCCGTTGCCAACCCATATGCTCAATTTGTTCTCGTTGTTAATATTTTGAAGTGGTTGATGACGTTTTCAGGGTAAAATCGCCGACCCTTGAAAATGTTCTCGTTTCGTGTGCACCAGATTGCCCATAAGAGAAGGTATGCCAGGGAGATATCGTCTTGGGAATTGCTGCCCACCACCCTAATAAAAGCCCAAAAAGCCGTAGAATCGTCAATATTAAGCCAATGAATCTCAGCTTCAGCCCAAACATGTAATGAAGTACGACATTTGAAGAACAAATGTTCTAAATCCTCGTCATCCTCATTGCATCTTGCGCAAACGCAATCTCCCGTATGAAGGATAATATCCCTCTTTTTTTGACATAATGTAACCAAGCCTTACGAGCCAAAGAAAAAACTTAATCTTTTGTTGGATTTTTATTTCCATATTATGGTGAAATCCTGCTCTTGCTCCATCCAATTTTCCGCTTGTACCTGCTCCAAAAAATTGTATGCCTTTTTGACGCTAAAGCCCCCAGATGCCCATGCGAAATGTTCTCTACCACCAGCCGGTCCATCCACCTCCTCAAGGTGTTTGATTAATTGTAGGTACTCATGTAACTGTTGTTCCGAAAAAGCTGCTATGAAACAAGGGTTCCACACCCCGTCGGAATAGGCAGCCGCAATGGTACCCTATCTGTCCACGGATAGTTGGAATAATCGCGGGAAGCAATCCTTCAAAGATCCAAATTTTCCCAATCATCAACCCAGAATTTAAAGTTTTGCCCATTTCCAATCACAGGTTGCAAAGCTTCTTTCAACTCAAGCAGAGTGTCTCTCAAACCCAACCAAAGAGAGCAAGGGTAATTAACGTGTGGAAGTAGCAGCGTCCCGCCAATCGAGTAAAGCTTCCTTAATTATCTGGACGTGAGGTCCTCCTCGGCTCCCCACAATCTAATGATTCACTTAGAAAGCAAAACTTTATTCATGCTCTGGAGTCTTAGAATGCCAAGGCATCCGTCCTTCTTTCTCCTTGTGACCATTTCCCATCCTAAGTGGTGTATTCCTATGTGTTCTTGCTTACCATCTGACCACGGAAATCTCCTCATTAGCCACTCCATTTGATCACATATTCATTTTGGCAATTTTCTAGATGAACAGAAAAAAAAGTTGTAACACCGATAACATGTGCTTAAGTAGTATCATCTTCCCTCTTTTGGAAATGATCCTAGCCTTCCAACCTGCTAGTTTCTTTTCCAATCTCTCAAGCATCGCGCACCAATCTGATTTCCGAAGCCGAAATATCACCAACAACAAACCCGGATAGGTAATTGGCAAATCCCCTCTTCCACACCCCAAAGCCTCACCCATTCTTCTAGCTTCCTCATGGCTTATTCCAAATGGCACATAAATGGATTTATCCCTATTAATCCGAAGGCCCGAAATGTCACCGAATATCTCTAAAATCTTTGCAGTCCGTCTAGCTTGTTGCACATCATCCTAAAGAAATAAAACTGTCATTTGCATATTGCATATTGTAAGATTGGAATCGAAATATCTTCCTTTTGGAATCCTAAGCAAAACCCTTCCTCTTGCACCGTCTTCACCATAATTTTTAGAGTATAAGTTGCAATGACAAACAAAAGGGGGGGCAAGGGGCACGACTCTGATTATGCACTAGATCTAGCCACGACTGTCTATTTCTTACTCTTCCATGAAACAAGCGAGCTACCAACAAACATAGTTAAGCCTGAGGTGGACTTCCTGTCCTTGGGACACCCAGCATAGTCAGCATTTGCACATCCAGTAACTGTGAGAGAAGTATCTCTTCTGAACAAAAGTCTTGCACCTGGAGAAGACTTCAGATACCTCAAGATCATGTTCACTACATCCATATGGACCTGCCTGGGTTGTTCCATAAATTGTCTGACTCTGCTAACAGCAAATGATATATCATGTTTGGTGATAGTAACATATAACAACTTTCCTACTAGCTCTTTGTGTCGTCTCTTATCCACCTCCTCAGAGTCATCATCATAGAGCCTGGTATCGAGATCCATTGGAGTAGTAGCAGGTCCACATCCAGTTATGCCCGTCTTAGATAGAAGGTCAGTAACATACTTCCTTTGCGTTGTTACCATGCCATGCTGATTTCTTGCAAATTCAAGACTAAGAAAGTAAAGCAGGTGACCAAGATCTTTGGTCACAAACCGTAGTCCAAGGAAATCCTTAGCTGCTTGAATATTCTGTCCATCACTACATGTAACAATAATGTCATCAACATAGACTAGAATAGCGATGATACCTCTTTGGGTTCTCTTAAGAAAAAAGAGAATGATCTGCAGTAGATCTGACAAATCCATATTGTTCAATCAACTCGGAGAGATTCTGAAACTAAGCCCTCGGACTCTGCTTAAGGCCATAGATGGCCTTGTGAAGTCTGCATACCATACGAGACTCTCCCTCAGCAACAAACCCAGGTGGCTGGTGCATTAGACTTCCTCATGCAAATCTCCATACAAGAACGTATTTTTGACATCAAATTGGAATAATGGCCAATCACTTACCACAACGATAACAATAAGAGCCTGCAATGTAGAATGACGAGCAACATGAAAAAAAGTATCATGATAATGCACCCCATAAGTTTGGGTGAACCCACGAGCAACAAGTTTGGCCTTATATCTGTCCACAGCACCATCCGCTCAGTGTTTCACCGTAAACACCCATTTACTGCCAACAATAGACGCATCAGGAGGAGCCTGTACAACACTCCTGGTACCACAAGATTGCAATGCCGCTATCTCCTCCTCCATAGCCAGACGCCGCTGACTACTCTGCAAAGCCTCCTAATAGGTTCGGGGTATCTCCACAGCCTATAGACCCACAACAAATCTCTGAAAATCCTCAGTGAGTCGAGCCAAAGAAATATGGAAAGCAAGAGAATACATAGTACATGTATGCCTCTTTTTTCCGTAAGGCAATAGGTACATCAAGGTCCGCGACTTCTTCAATAGCAAAGACTGGAACATCCAGGGCATCCTGCATATCAAGCTCCACACGCAAATCACCAGTGCCATTAGTAGAAATCAAATGCTCAAAACATACTTGGGACAAGCTGGATGGTGTAGGAGGCACATGAGCACATGGTCGGCGCTGGTAAACCTGCGGAAAGACAGTAGGTGTGGCAGGTGGTGGTGGAGGTGGCGACGGTGGAGGAGGAGGAGGTGGTGGTGATTGAATAGACGAAATTGGAGGTAGATGCATATATACCTCTTCTCTATTCTCCGAAGGAATGAGCTTGTCACTTGTAGGAGAGAAATACATAATATACTCAAAAAAGGTGACATCCACACTGACATAATACCTTCGTCGAACAAGGAATGATATCCCTTTTGGGTCCTTAAATACCCAACGAAAACACACTTGACACTCTAGGAGAGAGCTTATCATGACCTAGAGACATCTGACGGACAAAAGCAACTAATCCAAAAACACGAGGCGTAAGAGTGAAAAGATCCGTCTTACGAAATGTAATCGATAATGGGATCTTCTCCCCTAGAATTGATGAGGGCATGTGATTTACTAAGTAGCAAGCAGTTAGAACTGCATCCCCCCAGTATGAATGAGGAGCACCCCTCTGAATCAAGAGAGTCCTGGTAACATCCAAAAGGTGGCCATGTTTCCGTTCAGCCACCCCATTCTGTTGAGACGTATAGGCACATGATGTTTGATGCACAATACCATAAGATCTAAGAAACTGAGAGAGTTTCTGCAAAATTCTACGGCATTACCTTAACGAATATACTTGACATTTGTAGAAAAAACATTCCTTATCTCATTAATAAAGGATTGAATAACAGGACTAGCCTCAGACTTGTTTTAAGAAGGAAGACCCATGACAACCTTGAAAACTCATGAACAACAACAAGATGAAATCTATCCATGATGATCTGGGACATGACTTGGACCCCAAATGTCAAAATGAATTAACTCAAAACAACCATGACTACTTCGACCTTGACGACTCTGGAATGTAGACCGATGATGCTTCCCAAGATGGCAGGCCTCGGATAAGGCCCTAAATGTCGGTTTCGGTCACTATTTCGTTATCGACCAAAACAAAATTTTGATGGAATTTCGATGGAATTTCGATCGAAATTTCGATCATTTCGGTCATTTTTTGTACTAGGACCCCCATATTTCGATCATTTTCTTCATTTTGGTCGAATTTCGATTTCGACTGGATATCGATATTCGACAGAAATTCGACCGAATTTTGCTGAAATTTGAGGCCAAGGCCTCGCTTTGAAAAGTAAAGCTAGGGAAATATGAGGAATAACATGTCACAACTTCTACAGAGGAAGATGACCAAATCGAAGATGCCATACGTAGGAAGAAACCGATCCAGTACAACGAGAAGAAGCAGCAACATTTGAAGATTGTACCAACCTATAGAGACCTTGCTCAGTCAGATCCAATCACCCTGCCTGTAAGAATATCTTGAAACAAAGAGCAGATGGATCAAATATGGCACGACAATGTAAATCCCTGGTGATTTGACTAACAGACAATAATTTCATAGAAAATTCAGGAGCATAAAGAACATTCTGAAGTCGTATTGCAGGGATTAACTGCACTTCCCCCTGACCAGAGATGGGAGAGTGCGTCTTGTCTGCTATTACCACTGATCTCCCTGACTGGGTCAGACTGTAAGTACTAAATTGTCCTCTATCACCACAAAGATGATGAGAAGCTCCTGAATCCCTTATCCATTCTGACAAGTCTGCCCTGTAACAGCTAATAAGAGCATATGATATACCTAATGTGGATGCTGATGCTGAGGCATCTACCTCTGAGGGTCCTGAAGGAGAACTGGTTGACCCAGGAGCAGGCATAAACTCTCCGAGCCGCGCTACAAGCTCATCATATGTCTGATCAGATGCAGATGAAGAACTGCCAATCTATTGGGTTTGTTCTGCAACACGTGCTAAAGCGGGAAAACCATGCTTAGAATAGCATGTTTCCTCCGAGTGACCTGACATATGGCAGAAGGTGCATGGTTAACAGGGTCGCCTATCCCTCCTCTGTCACGGGTACCTCGACCACGATGCTGTGTAGGGCTCCCCCTACAACGAGATGCAACCATGGCTGAAGAGGTCTGAGACTGTTGGGTATCACCAGAAGATATAGAGAGCTTGCTCAACCTACGATACGCCTCCTCCATTGGAGGTATGGTGGCATCAGTAAGAATCAGGGTACGAACATCATCATACTCATGGTCAAGAGCTGCTAGAAAAACTATGGTCATCACCGAATCTCTATATGCCTTGAGATGCTATGATGTTGCAGTCAAGGGAATGTAGCCACGTAGCTTCTCGAACATACCCCTTAGGAAGTGTAAAGATATGTAGATGACACCCATTCTGCTTTGACGTAAAGATGTCGTGTTGAAGTTGCAGAATCATCGACTCGTTTTTTGTTGGAGAGTACGTAGCGACGAGAATATCCCACATAGCCTTTGTTGTAGATTGACTCAGCATATCGTTGGCTATCTCCATTGACACAGTCCCAGATAACCACATACATGCATATGCGTCGTCTGCCTCCCATGAGGCATTAACCCCAATCTTGTCACTTGACTCCTCCTTCATGAGGATGTAATTCTTGTCATTATACTGCATTAGGCTCATGAACTGCATGACCTATAGTTCCTAGTTCGTTCCATCCGTCTTGACATGGTGATGGACCTTTGAAGGCACCCAAGGATGGAACATCTACTTTGTTGTCCGACATGATGACAACAATCTTCAAGATTGGGGCTACAAACTGGATAATTGTCTACACAAATATATACGAAGATGGTTGTGGGTGTAGACTCATACCACAACCTCTTTCGTCCATTAGAGGTGTTTCTAGGTAACTAGGGTGTTTTTAGCATATCAAAAACACGCCCTAGGAACCAAAACCAGACCTAGCAGTGTTCCAAAGGTGCGGAAGCGGTAGCCTTAGGATGCGAGGGCGGCAGCCTTGGGGACCGCCGTAAGTCTGTCGATGACGGCAGCCCTGGCCGTTGCAGCCCTTGGTTCGATGGCAGTACTTGTTGTCGTTGTTGCACGGGCAACGACGACGGTTGTGGCTGATGCTGCTATTGTGCAAGCGACGGCGACAACCGAGCGTGTGTGGGGTTTTAGGTGGGGTGGGAATTTCTAGGTCACAGGGTCCGGTCTAGGACCGTCACTCTGATACCATGTGGAAAGGAACAAAATGAAAAGTTGTATTCCAAAGTAGCCCTAGAACTCTTTTATATAGGAGAAAAGCTCTAAGGTAAAATCACATATTGTTGGGATAAATGAACGAGATGTTTATTCCATCAGCCCTAGGCTCTCTTATATAGGAGAGTAGCCTATGGGTAAATTACATAAAGCATACAGCTGAAAATAAAAATAACAGAGAAATACAAAGGAAACTAATATACATGTTAACACTCCCCCTCAAGATGGAGCATAGATATCAATCATGCTCAGCTTGGACGCACACTTCTGGAATGGGCCTCGTAGTAATGCCTTGGTGAAGATATCGGCAATTTGATTTTCTGAAGTAACATGAGATGTAGCAATGAATCCCTTATGAATCATGTCACGTATGAAGTGACAGTCAACCTCAATGTGCTTGGCCCGCTCATGGAATGCTGGATTGTTTGCAATGAACAAGGCTGCCTGATTGTCACTATCTAAGTTCGTAGGAAGTGGTACATCTATACATAGATCTGTAAGCACGGCCTTTACCCACATCATCTCTGTGCTAGCCTGGGCCGTAGCCCTGTATTCAGATTCAACACTAGATCTGGCTACCACCGTCTGTTTCTTGCTCCTCCATGAGATTAGAGATTCTCCAACGTAGACTGCAAACCCAGAGGAGGACTTCCTGTCCTTGGGACAACCTGCATAGTCTGCATCCGCACATGCTGAGATAGAAATCCCCTTGCCCTTCTTGAATAGCAAACCTGCACCTGGAGATGATTTGAGGTACCTGAGTATCATATGTATGGCATCCATATGAACCTGACCTGGTTGCTCCATGAACTGGCTTACACGACTCACTGCAAAGGCTATATCAGGCCTAGTGATTGTGACATACAACAGTTTGCCTACCAGTTCTCTGTATCTTCTCATGTCCACCTCCTCTGTGTCATCATCATATAGCTTCATGCTGGGGTCCATTGGTGTTGTAGCAGGCCGACACCCAAGCATACATGTTTCACTCAACAGGTCCGTAACATATTTTCTCTGCGACATTACTAACCCATACGAGTTTCTAGCAAATTCCAGTCCCAGAAAATATCTAAGGACTCCAAGGTCCTTAGTGACAAATTCGCTATACAACTTCTCTTTCGCCTGCTTTATGCCTTGCTCATCATCTCCTGTAATCAAGATGTCATCTACGTAAACCATAATTGCAATAATACCTCTTGAAGTCTTATGTACAAACAAGGAATGATCAGCATTAGAGCGTTTGTATCCCTGTTTTTCGAAGAGGTCTGAGAGCTTCTGAAACCATGCTCTAGGGCTCTGCTTAAGGCCATAGATAGCCTTATGAAGTCTGCACACCTTGGAACACTCCCCCTCAACAGCAAAACCGGGTGGCTGTTGTATGTAGACTTCCTCCTGTAGGTCTCCATATAAGAACGCATTCTTCACATCCAACTGATATAGCGGACACTCTCGAGTAACCGCGACTGACAGCAAGATCCGTAAGGTAGAATGGCGGGCTACTGGCGAGAACGTATCAAGGTAATCCACCCTGTATGTCTGTGTAAAGCCACGTGCAACAAGGTGGGCCTTGTATCTCTCAATACTGCCATCTGTATTTTGCTTTACTGTAAATACCCACTTGCAGCTCACTGGGGCCACATCTGCAGTTATGGGAACTAGACTCCAAGTTCCTCTAGATTGAAGTGCTGCCATTTCTTCCTCCATTGCTAGATGCCATCTACTATCCTGCAGAGCATCTTGATAATTCTGTGGAATATCTACAGCTGACAAGGCAACCACAAAGTTCCTGAAATCCCCAGATAGTCGCTCAAATGACACAGAAGCTGATAAAGGATATGTAGCGCAGCTCCTCTTCGATTTGCGTATAGCAATAGGAACATCTAAATCAGTTGTGTCCTCATTTGGCCCTTGTAACATATCCTGCTCAGAAATATCATTAGATCCATCAAGAGTAGTATTTTCAGTACATACTGTTAGAATTATTATATTACAATTATATTTGTAACCTTTCGGGTTCTGTAACCTTTAACCCTTCGGGTTCCGTAACCTTTAACTCTTCGGGTTCCGTAACCCCTCGGAGGTATTTATGTATTTTTACTCTTGTACTCTCTAGGGTTTTCTCTCTATATAAGAGACCCTAGCCCTATGGAATAGATATCCCATTCTTTCCTCTTCTCCACATGGTATCAGAGCAACGGTCCTAGACTGGGGTTCTGATCTAAAATCCCCACCGCCACCTTCAAGCCTCACAAAAGCCTGTGCGGGGCCCTCTTCCCTGAATTAGGGCCCCGCGCAAGGCCCTCCAATAGCCTCTAGTGCAGCAGCCCTCCCACTAGCGCTACCCGGCGCTTTCAGGACCTCCTACGAAGGTTGTCAGCCCCACAACTACCCTCCACGGGTACC
The DNA here is from genome assembly GCA_037367405.1 of Ottelia alismoides. NCBI lineage: Eukaryota > Viridiplantae > Streptophyta > Magnoliopsida > Alismatales > Hydrocharitaceae > Ottelia > Ottelia alismoides. The sequence goes on from JAZKJV010003410.1 coordinate 21,325, forward strand.
GTAGGACTCTTTGTAGATCCAAAACTCACCACGGATCGCTTCCAAGAATTCAGATATGCTGTCCATCGGGGGTTTTCTGCTCTTCGTCAAGGGCAAATGTGAGTTTTAGGGCATTTTTTAGCTCTTATATGCATCCTTAGTTGATCACAGGATCGTCTTTCTATTTTAAGACCACCATGGCGTCTTCTTCTACCGAGACAAAGCCCTTGGCTGCAAATATTATGGCACAAGGCACTACTATCAAACTCAAGGGCACAGAAAATTACGTGCTCTGGTCTCGATCTTTTATGGTATTCATTGGTGGTCAGAGGAAACTTTACATTTTGACTAAAAATCCTTTAGATGAAAAGGACAAAGAGTACGACAACTGGCAAACTGATAACTATTTGGTTATCAATTGGATGACCAACAGTGTTGAGGCTCATATTGCCTCAAATCTTCTTTATAAAAATACAGCCAAGGAAATGTGGGAGGATATCGAGCAAACATACTCCCAAAAGAAGACGAAGTCACGCCTTGCAGATATTTGCAGGCGAATCTGGTCGGCATCTCAGGGTGATTCCACCCTCATCGAGTACTACAGGCATCTATCCAGTCTGTATGAGGAGCTTGCAATATTCCAGCCCTCATGTTGCACGAAACAGATACAAGAGCGTTCTGACTGGCAGGTATACCGCTTCCTTGATGTCCTGCATTCTAGGTACCATGTAGCGAAGGAGCAATTTCTTATATCAGACTTACTGCCAACAATGAAGGCCATCTTTGGCCGACTTGAGGAGCTCGAGACATCCGTTGCCCGGCCTCCTGTCTTACCTTCAACAGAGAACTTTGCACACATCGCCTCATCTGGGCGAGGAGGCAGATACGGCTTGCGAGGAGGACGCGGTCGCGATCCAAGTCGTGGCCATGGACGGGAATCTGGACGAGGTCGTGACTTTGGTCGTGGTCGTGGGCGAGACTCTATTGCCCCATGCACTCACTGTGGTAGGTGGAACCACCCAGCTGAACGATGCTGACAGAAGTTTGACGTACCTTCTTATCACGCCAATAATGCTTATAAGGATGCCTATGATGTAGAAGAAGCATCGCCTGCCTCCAGTGGCAAGACTGTTCATCGTAATGATGCAGATTACTCCCGCCTAAAGCAGATCCTTCAGACTCCAGGGCCTACCACCACTAGTAACACTACAACTGCTGCTCTGGCCACTCCTTCAGGTACCATAGCCAACTCTGCTATCACTTCTACTCCAGCTTGGATTATTGATTCCGACGCCTCTACTCATCTCACTGGAGAAAGTAGTCTGCTCACCTCTTCCATACCATCTACCTCTGTGAAGTCAGTTCGAGTTGCTAATGGGACTCAATCACAGATTACTAGTGTCGGAACTATGGAATTCTCTTCCAAACTCTGACTTTCGGGGGTTCACTGTGCTCCTGATTTTCCTCTTAGCTTGTTGTCAGTTCACAAGCTTTGTGTTGAGCTTCATTGTCGCGTGATATTTGATGAGTCTTGTTGTTATTTTCAGGACATTCGAACGAGGCAGATTTTTGGTGGGGGTCATGAGAAGAACGGCCTATATTACCTTGACATACCCTTAGACTTCAATTTTGTTGGTGCTGCATCTATCTCCGAAGATCCGCTACTATGGCATCGACGCCTTGGACATCCCTCTGCCAAGGCCATCTCCATGATGTTTCCTGAACTCTCTGCTTTGAAGCCCTTTCAGTGCGAGGCATGTGAGTTCGGGAAACAACATAAAACTTCGTTTCCTGACCGTATTGAGTCTCGTAATACTGTTGTTTTTCATCTTGTTCATTGTGATGTTTGGGGACCTTGTCCGATCCGCACATTAAGTGGTCATTGCTACTTTATAGTTTTCGTTGATGATTATAGTCGATCTTCTTGGGTCTATCTAATAAAGGAGCGTTCGGAGATTAATCAGATTGTCAGAAATTTCTTTCAATATGTTAAAACTTACTTTTCTAGCACTGTTAAGATCATTCGTACCGACAATGCTCTTGAGTTAACCCAACATGACTTGACCTCTTTCTTTGCATCCCAGGGAACTGTTCACCAAACATCATGTTCATATACCTCACAACAGAATGGTATAGCTGAGAGGAAACTCCGACACTTGCTAAATGTTGCCAGATCTCTTCTTAGTCAAATGAATGTTCCCAAACAATATTGGGGAGATGCTATCCTTACTGCAGTGTATCTCATCAACCGTGTTCCTTCATCAGTTCTCAAAGGGGCAACTCCATTTTCCTTACTTTATCCTACCGAGTCTCCTTTTCCCATACCTCTGCGAATTTTTGGTTGTATTGCCTTTGTTCATAACTTTCATGCAGCTGACAAATTATCCTCTCGTGCCATCAAATGCGTCTTTCTTGGGTACTCTCATACCCAGAAAGGCTATCGCTACTATGATCTTGTTGGACGTCGATACTATGTATCTGCTGATGCCACTTTTTTTGAGCAAACAAGTTATTTCACACAGTCTGTATGTGACATTCCTCTGGACCTCCCTCCTCCACCAATCGTCTATACTCGCCAGCGTACCTCTATACCTCCTACACCAGTGTCTGTACCTTTTCCTGTCCCTTTTATGCAGGATGATATGACCACTTCAAGTGCTCCCACCACTGCTGTCCCGGATGTACCTGGGGAACTTCCTATAGCTCTACGCAAGCAAAAAAGGAAATGTACGTATTACCCCATGTCACATTTTACTTCTACAGATGGTTTATCTAGCTGTGACAAGAGATTTGCATATGCTCTTAATGCTATTACCGTTCCAAGAGATCTTTTCAGTGCAATGCAAGATCAAGGTTGGCGACAGGCCATGGATGAGGAGATGGATGCACTTACCTCCCAGGGTACGTGGGATCTTGTGCCGTGCCCCCCGGGAGTTCGCCCTGTAGCATGTCGATGGGTCTTCACGACCAAACAGTCGCTTGATGGTTCTATTGACAGGTTGAAAGCCAGACTTGTTGCAAAAGGTTTTACACAAACCTTTGGAGTTGATTATTTTGAGACCTTCTCACCTGTTGCCAGAATGGGGTCGATACGTACCATTCTTTCTGTTGCTGCCAACAAAGCTTGGCCCACTTATCAACTTGATGTGAAGAATGCCTTTCTTTATGGTGATCTTGAGGAGGAGGTCTACATGATGCAACCACCGGGGTATGCAGTCGAGGGGGAGCATGTATGTCGACTACGCAAGGCCATTTATGGCCTAAAGCAGAGCCCAAGGGCATGGTTTGACAGGCTCACTACGGAGATCAACACACTTGATTTTCAGAGGACAACATCTGACTACTCTGTCTTTGTTAGACGACGGTCTACTGACACGATTATCCTTGCTGTCTATGTTGATGATATGGTTATCACAGGAGATGATGTAGATGGTATTCAGGAGACCAAGGCCTTCCTCAAGAAGGTCTTTATCACGAAAGATCTCGGCCAACTTCGTTATTTTCTTGGCAACAAAGTAATACGCACTACAGAGGGGCTTCATCTTTCACAGAGAAAGTATTGCCTCGATATTCTGACTGAGGCAGGACTTCTTGGATGCAAGCCATCTGGCATCCCTGCAAAAGTGAGAAAATATTCAGCATCTACTGACCCAGCATTTGAGGATGAAACACGATACAGAAGCTTAGTGGGAAAATTACTCTATCTCACTGCTACGAGGCCAGATATATCATATGTTGTGAGCAGAGCCAGTCAATATATGGAGAAGCCTCTTTACAGTCACTGGCAGGATGTTCTTTTGATCCTTCAATATTTGAAGGAATCTCCCGGACGTGGACTTTTCTATGGGGTGAATGGACACACTAATATCTCTGCCTATACTGATTCTGACTATGCTAGCTCTCCTGAGGACCGTCGATCCACTACAGGATACGCCATGTTTGTTGGGGATAACCTTGTCACTTGGCGAAGCAAGAAGCAGACAGTGGTATCCAGATCTAGTGCGGAAGCAGAATATAGGGCAATGGCTCAGGCCACATGTGAAATCACATGGCTTATTTCTTTCTTAACAGAACTTGGCATGTCAGTCGCCACTCCTGTACCCTTATACTACGACAACAAGTCTGGCACATACATCGCCACCAATCCAGTTTTCCATGAGAGGACAAAACACATTGAAGTTGATTGCCATTTTATTCGTGATGCAGTACGAGAAGGACGAATCAGCACTCCACACATCTCCACTGAACTTCAACTTGCAGACATCCTCACAAAGGCCCTTCCAAGGAAGCACCTAAAGTACTTAGTATCCAAGTTGGGCATGATCGACAGATATGCTCCAACTTGAGGGGGAGTGTTAGAATTATTATATTACAATTATATTTGTAACCTTTCGGGTTCCGTAACCTTTAACTCTTCGGGTTTCGTAACCCCTCGGAGGTATTTATGTATTTTTACTCTTGTACTCTCTAGGATTTTCTCTCTATATAAGAGACCCTAGCCCTATGGAATAGATATCCCATTCCTTCCTCTTCTCCACACATATCTTAGGCGAGCTAGGAGATGAGTCATGACCATGAGCTGGAGGAGGCCTGCGGGTATAATGGAATGGTAGTAGTGAAATTGGGATAGTACGTGGAGCTGCTGGTGGTGGTGGTGGTGGTGGTGATGGTACTGGTGGTGGTGTCATAACCTGAGGATGAAAAATACATTACGGATTCAAAAAATGTAACATCTGCACTGACCATATACCGCCTACGCAAAGGATCAAAGCACTTGTACCCCTTTTGAGTTCTGGAGTACCCAACAAACACATACTTGACAGCCCTAGGAGAGAGCTTGTCAGTACCAGGAGACAACTGATGGATAAAGGCAACTGAGCCAAACACACGAGGAGTAAGGGAAAACAGATCCTTACCAGGTTAGATAAGGGAGAAAGAAATCTGTTCATCTAGGACAGAGGACGGCATATGGTTAATTAGGTAGCATGCTGTGAGAACCGCGTCACCCCAGTAAGAATAAGGAACATGACTCTGTATAAGGAGCGATCTTGTGACATCTAGTAGGTGGTGATGTTTCCTTTCAGCGATCCCATTTTGTTGAGAGGTATAAGCACAGGATGTTTGATGGATAATCCCTTTTGATGAGTAGTAATTGGCTAGGACATGAGTACACAGTTCTAGGGCATTATCACTTCTCACAAATTTCACAGATGTGGAGAAAACATTTTGAATTTCGTTCAGAAAATTAATAATAATATTCCCTGCTTCAGATTTATTTTTCAACAAAAATACCCATGACACACGAGAAAAATCATCCACAATAACTATATAAAATCTGTGTCCCTGATGATCAAGTACACGACTCGGACCCCAGATATCGATATGAAGTAACTCAAACTTGGAGGTACTACTCCGACCCGGACGACTAGGAAAGGTAGACCGGTGATGCTTTCCCAACTGACAAGCCTCACATTGGATAGATGTGTGAGGCAGACCCTAGGATAACACACGACGTAACTTCTGAAGCGGTAGATGTCCAAAGCGCAGATGCCACAGCAGAGGAGATATTGGTCCAGTAGGAAGGGATGAGGTTCCAGCAAACGGAGTCTGATTTAGGCGATAGAGGCCTCCTTACTCATAGCCACGACCAATCACGTTGCCCGTTAGGATGTCCTGAAAAATAAGAGAAGATGGATCAAAAATTGCCCGACATTGTATATCCTTCGTAATCTGACTGATTGATAATAAATTCATTGAAAAATCAGGTGCATGTAACACATTCTTGAGCTGCATAGAAGATGTCAGTCTAATCTTCCCCTGACCAGTGATAGGGGAATGTGTACCATTGGCAATGACCACTGTTCGGCCTGCAGGAATCTGAGAATATCCTGTAAGTAAACTCAGATCGCCACATAGATGATGTGTAGCACCCGAGTCCATAATCCAATGTAATGTATCTGATCTACTATTGGTAAATACAAGTTTGCTACATGAAGCACTGGTAGACGCAGAGGCAGATGCAGCAGCATCAGATTGATTCTCAGTAGTAGGTGCTGGGCCAGATGGGGAAATAATGCCCCTTAGACGGGCAACTAGATCATCGAACCGCTGATCCAAAGTGGCAGCAGATGGAGGCTCTATCTGCTCAGCGACTCGTGCAGATGCAAGAAATCCATGCTTAGAGTAGCATGTGTCTTCATTGTGTCCGACGCGATGACAGTAGGTACATGTTGGCCGAGTGCGACCTTCTCTGTCATGAGGTCCACGTCCACGGGTCTGATGATGAAATCCACGACCCCTGTTGGCGGCCATGGCTGAAGCATTCTGATTTGTGGTCGTGGAAGGGATGGTGATACGGCTCAGTTTATGAAAAGCTTCCTCCATGGGAGGAATAGTAGAATCGGCCAAGATCTGGGATCGTGCCGCCTCATACTCTGGATCAAGTGCAGCAAGGAACACGCCCACCATAGTCGCATTCTGATACGTCTTTTGTTGTTCTGGCGTGGCTGTCAGGGGCATGAAGCTGTATAGCTTCTCGAACATCCCTCGCAGGAATGTCTAGAGTGAATGTAGAGGGCGACTAGTCTGCTTTATAGTGAATATATCATGCTGGAGTTGCAGAATCTTCGTCTCATTCTTCGCATGAGAGTATGTGGCCGCCAGAATGCCCCACATGTCTTTGGCCGTAGGCTGATGTAGAATGTCATTGGCAATCTCGATCACCAACGTTCCAGATAACCAAACTTTTGCGTATGCATCATCGGCATCCCAAGAGGCATTGACTCCAGTCTTCTCAGCAGGCTCTGCTTCGGTAAGAATGTACTTCTTACCCGTTGACTTCATCATACTCATGAACTGCATCGCCCACATTTCATAGTTCGTACCATCCATCTTTACAATAGGCGCCGAACCACGAAAGACGCCAATGGATGGGATATCCGCCTTGCTTTCTGACATACTAGAAACTGAAGACTGGAGCGATTGACTAAAGATAAGATTTGTCTACAATGACATAGACGGTTTTAGTTGCATGTGTAGACCTCAAGCAACTAAACCCATGTAGTTGACAGTGTGCGCTTTAGGGCTTAGCACACGCTTAGGGCTCTACGGTGCCCGCTGAAGCATGCAGGCACGCAAGGTCTAGCGCTCAGTCGCACAGCGTGAGGAAGAGCGCACAGTCGTGCGCGTGGATGAGCGCACAGTCGCACGCGAAGATGAGCACTAGGCGCAAGCGGAGGCGCTGGTACACGCGCACAGGCACAGGCGAAGGCGCACGCGCACGCGCACAGGTGGAGGTGCACAGGCGCTCGCGCGAGTATGCGCACAGGCAGAGGCGCTGGCGGAGGCGCGGCGGAGGCGCAGGCGGGTCGGAGGCGCCGACGATGAGAGAGAGGCACGTGGGTGGGGTGGGGTAGGGTTAGGGTTTCGAGAACTCCGGTCTAGGACCGTCGCTCTGATACCATGTTGGGAAAAATGAACGAGATGTTTATTCCATCAGCCCTAGGCTCTCTTATATAGGAGAGTAGTCTATGGGTAAATTACATAAAGCATACAACTGAAAATATAAATAACAGAGAAATACAAAGGAAACTAATATATATGTTAACACATATCATAGACAGAAGAAATAAGAAAATGCAAAGTAAGGGTAATGAGATATAAATATCTCATCAATCTGCATACCAAGTTGTCACCGCCCAGAATTATTATTCCATCAAGAAACCTATCTGCTTTTTCGAACTTGGCGATAACATGCTCTTCAGAGAATAAACCTCAAGAAACGAACTCCATGGGTAAAACCCAAAGGGTGAACTTCGAGAACAAAGCTCGAGCACAACTTCATCTTCTTCACCATTCGAGAGCAACATTGACCTAGGGTTTCAATAATGAACCCATCATATCATGCATAGCTATTGAGTTTGGCAACACATAATATGAACACATCTCGATGTAAAAAGAACACGAACAACAATTGAAATGGAAATCAAACTTGAGAAAAATAAAACTCAGAATTGATCCGCTCTTATACCATGTGAAAAACTGAATTGCAAAAGCCAATCAAGCAAGAACAAAATAAGAACACGTGAATTTTAATGGAACACTATTTCCTAAGGAGTGGGATTAAACTATAGGGGCATGTTTGGTTGCTGGGTTGGACTGCACCGGGTTGGGGTACACCGGTGTACCCCTCCTTCCAACCCTCTCAATCCTCCTCATAGTTTACTATTCACAGGGGTACAATTTACTATTCACAAGGATACCCCAACCCAACCCAACCCAGTCCAACCCAGCAACCAAACAGGCCCTAGGAGAATACCACAAAAGGGATGTTTCTTCTATTGCTTTTTCTAAAAGATTACAATGGGTATAAGACTCCATATATAGACTCACCAACACACCGAAATCCCATCATCATATGATATACGACTAAACATGAGAAAGGTGTAATTAGATCCTGCAAATGTCCAATAACCCATCTAAAACATTCTTTAACAGAAAGTAAAGCAAGATTCCACATTCTTGAATGTTTCACAGAAACCCTCAATAACAGGCTTGCACACCTCACACCATGTTACATGTGGCCCTCATCCCCAAGCACTCTCAATCCCACACCATATAAACCTTCTTCACATGCTATCCAATCTATTATGATCGCCCACACATTAAAAGTAAGAAGAGGAAGTAGATATATAAAGTTTCAAGCATCAATGTTAGTAGCATCGATCTTTCTTGTATGCAAATGACATTAGAGGACCGACCATCATGCAAATGACATGAGAAGACCGAACATCTCTCTATTCTTTCCAAGACATGGCCATGCAAGCAATCTAGCCATGGAGCTCACAAAAAATAGTCATAGGTAGGCGAGGGATAAAACATGATTTCTAGTGAGTAGTGATTAACCCTTCTTCGACCTGAAGCCTCCCCATCATTTTAGACTACAAAAGTAATCACCGATTAATTTATCACAAAATGCACAAAACCAAACATTAACAAAATTGAGTATCTCGAGATCTGTGATCAAAATTGACTCTCTCGAGCCCAAACTCGAGTCAAGTGGAAGTGAGAGCATGTAACAAAAACGTGTGGCCCCTCTAACCCCCCTTCGACACAAGCTTAGGGAGAGACTCATATGAGCCCACATAAAAATTTGGAGTCAAACAATATGGAAACATTATCTTTCTCACCCCCTAGTTCAACCTTTCTTTGAAAATTCCAATCTTTGGAATATCTACTATCGACAGACCATGAGCAAACTTTTTCTACTTCTGCAAACAATGTTCAAGAGTGAAGTAGCATGTGAGTAGGTGAGTAGTGTACTTATGTCATCTCTTCGGTAAAGCTATAGTATGTCAAAATCAAATGGGTCGCAAAGGAAATCATACAATTAATTAAGTAGCACATGCTTTAAAGGAGTTAAAAACATTACTAAAACCAAGAGAGTACGAATGACATCCATGGTATGCTAATGCTTTCTCTCAACAACCCTATTTTGCTTAGAGATATACTGGCATGTGGTGGTCTAATGAAATATAGTCTGAGACTTTAAAATTTGAGTAAGGAATAGCAGCAAAACTAAAGAGCATTGTCAAATGAGACTTCCAATTTACCTATTGCCTTGCGGAAACCGTCAAGACAATGTACTTTGCATCCCTTATCTCGGTATACCTCTTCTGATGGTCTTGTGGCTAGTGACGGACAATTTACAAATGCTCTTATGGCAGCTTTAGTACCTCGGGATTATCATACTTCTTTATAGGATAAGGGATGGAAGAAGGTTATGGATGAAGAGATGGATGCACTGCTCTCTCGTAATACCTGGGGACTAGTTTCTTGTCCCCAATGTGTTACTCCGGTTGCTTGTCGGTGGGTTTTTACGACCAAATATTCTGTTAACGGTTCCTTGGACAGATTGAAGGCGTGGTTGGTTGCTAAAGGCTTTATACAGACCTTTGGTGTTGACTCTTTGAGACCTTTTCTCCTATCGCCGGGATGGGCTCAATTCGGACTATTATTTCTGTTGGGAAAAATAAGTTCTCAATCATCAATTAGAAAACCCTAGGCTCTCTTATATAGGGAGAGACCTTAAGGGTAAATTACAGAGAGATCTATCAAAGATAATGAAATAACAAACAGATACATAAAAAGATACTAATGCTACGAACTATCTCTACACTCCCCCTCAAGGTGGAGCATAGATGTCTATCATGCTCAGTTTGGATGAACATATCTGAAAAGGTCCTCTGAGCAGTGGCTTGGTGAACACATCTGCAATCTGATCTCCTGAGCTCACATGTGCAGTAGATATCAATCCTCTCTGGATCAGGTCCCTAGTATAATGACAGTCAACTTCAATATGCTTAGTCCTTTCATGGAAAGCTGGATTATTGGCAATGAACAATGCTGCCTGATTGTCACACTGAAGCTTCATAGGTAGGGGCACTGCTACATGTAGGTCTTCTAGTACTGAACGAACCCACATCATTTCCGTGCTGGCTTGAGCCATGGCCCTACATTCGGATTCGGCACTGGACCTTGCCACAACAGTTTGTTTCTTGCTTTTCCAAGAAACCAAAGAGCCTCCAACAAAAACTGCAAACCCTGAGGTTGATTTTCGATCCTTAGGACATCCTGCATAATTTGCATCTGCACACGCTGAGATGGATAAATCTGTGCCCTTTTTGAATAGCAGCCTTGACCCTGGAGAAGACTTCAGATACCTCAGTATCATGTGTATAGCATCCATGTGAACCTGTCTTGGCTGCTCCATAAATTGACTCACCCTGCTAACTGCAAATTGAATGTTTGGGCGAGTTATGGTAATGTAGAGGAGTTTTCCCACCATTTCTCTATATCTCCTCTTATCTACTTCTTCAGTATCACCATCATACAGCCTCATGCTAGGGTCCATGGGAATACTTGATGGTTTGCATCCATCCATGCTAGTCTCAGTCAGGAAGTTTGTAATGTACTTCCGTTGGGTCATCACCAAACCCTGTGCATTCCTTGCAAATTCCAACCCCAAAAAATATCTAAGGGTCCCAAGATCCTTTGTAACAAACTGACGTCCTAGGAATGTCTTCGCCCTTTCTATGTCCTGAGCATCATCTCCTGTAACAAGAATATCATCCACATAAACCATAATGACAACCGTACCTGCCGATGACTTCTGGACAAACAATGAGTGATCGGCATTTGACCTCTTGAATCCTTGTTGCTCAATTAGGCTAGACAACTTCTGGAACCATGCTCTCGGACTCTGTTTGAGGCCGTATATCGCCTTGTGAAGTCTACAGACCATATGCTTTTCCCCCTCAGCAGCGAACCCAGGTGGTTGCTGCATGTAGACTTCCTCCTGTAAGTCCCCGTACAAAAAGGCATTCTTGACATCTAGTTGAGATATACTCCAATCACGGACCACAGCAACGGATAAGAGAATACGAAGAGTAGAGTGTCTCGCCACTGGAGAGAATGTATCCATGTAATCCACACCATGGGTTTGTGTAAACCCACGTGCGACCAAGCGGGCTTTGTACCTATCCAACGTGCCATCCGCATGATATTTTACTGTGAAGACCCATTTACAGCTCACCACTGAAGCATCAGAAAGCGCAGGGACCAAAGACCATGTGCCACGAGATTGTAGGGCCCTCATCTCTTCCTCCATTGCTATTCGCCAGCAATCATTCTGCAAAGCATCCTGGTATGTCCGTGGTATATCCACGGAAGACAAGGCTATGGCAAACCTCTGAAAATCACCAGTGAGACGGTGAAAAGACACCTGTGACGCAAATGGATAAGAGGCACATTGCCGCTTCTGTTTCCGAATGGCAATCGGAACATCAAGATCATCATCTGTCGTACTGGATGGATCCTGCACATGTACCGAACCTGACCCGTCAGTAGTAATGCCATCGGAACATACCTGAGGCGCGATGATTGGTTGCTGTGTAGTCTGAGCAGGACCTGAACGGCGTGTATAGAATTTAGGTAACGGTGATACGATAGGTCGTGGAATGGGAGGAGGTGGTGGTGGATGTGGTGCTGGCGTGGAGACAGGCACATGAGACAACTCAGGAGTATTCAATGTAGGTGGTGGAGGAACATAGATATCATCAGTGGTAGCGGATGGTACCAATCTGTCACCTGCAGGAGAAAAATACATGACCGACTCAAAGAAAGTGACATCAGCACTCACAAAGTACCGCTTAGTCACAGGATCATAACACCGGTAGCCTTTCTGAGTTCCGGAATAACCAACAAAGACGCACTTGACAGTTCTAGGAGAGAATTTGTCAAGTCCGGGAGATAGACGATGAATGAAAGCCACAGTACCAAAAACACGTGGAGTCGGTGAAAATAACTTCTTGTTAGGGAAAATAAGAGAAATAGGTATCTTATCCCCAATAACAGAGGATGGCATTCGGTTAACCAGATAACAGGCAGTAAGAACAGCATCGCCCCATAATGAAATAGGAGCACAACTCTGAATCAACAGTGTTCGAGTGATATCCAAGAGATGGCGATGCTTTCTATCCGCCACACCATTTTGTTGTGAGGTATACGCACAAGTGGTTTGATGAATAATACCCTTTGACGAAAGGAATAGAGAAAGTGAGCGTGTACAAAATTCAAGGGCATTATCTGTTCGAACATATTTGACAGAGGTAGAAAAAACATTCTGCACTTCATTAAGCAAATTCTTGATCACATCTCCTGCTTCAGATTTATTTTTCAAAAGAAAGACCCATGACACACGTGAGAAATCATCCACTACCACAAGATAAAATATGTGCCCCTGATGATCGGGAACACGACTCGGACCCCATATATCAATATGTAACAACTCAAATGGGGAGCTACTGCTCTTACTCGGACGACGTGGGAAGCTCGACCTGTGATGCTTTCCCAACTGACACGCTTCACATCGGAAGGACGAACTAGGAGAGATCTGGGGCAGAAGATGACGCATTTTCTGGAGCGGAAGATGACCAAATCGGAGGTGCCAAATGTACGGAGAGACTGGTCCAGCAGAAAAGGATGAGACGCCCGCATAGGAATCCCGAACCAGTCGATATAAGCCATTCTGCTCAGAGCCACAGCCAATCACCTTGCCCGTGAGTATGTCCTGAAAGATGAGAGAAGACGGGTCAAATATAGCACGACAATTCAAATCCTTGGTAATCTGACTAATAGATAGCAAATTCATAGAGAACTCAGGAGCATGTAAGACGTTCTGTAGCTGCATAGTGGAGGATAGAAAAACCTCCCCCAGTCCAACCAGTGGTGAATATGTACCATCGGCTATCTGAACTGAACGGCCGGGAGGAATATCCCTGTAGGCCTGTAATCTGCCTCTGTCTCGGCAGAGATGATGTGTGGCTCCGGAATCTATAACCCAGTCAGATATATCATGAGGTGATATGAATGCAGGAGATCTACCTGAAGTGCTCGCAGCAACTGATGAACTGGCGGAGGCAGTGGCGGCAATATCTGAGGAGCCACCAGACGAATCAGCAGATGATTGTGGCATAATATCTCGGAGACGAGCCACAAGTTCGTCAAAGCGACTATCTGCAGTAGAGGGAAATGGAGACTGAGAATGCTCGGCAATACGTGTTGATGCTGGGAATCCATGCTTAGAATAGCATGTCTCCTCTGAGTGTCCTGTGCGGTGACAATAGGAGCATGTCTGACTGAAGCGGCCACTCCTTCCCTGGGGTCCACAGCCACGTCCACGACCACGGCCAGAATGCGGTCCACCTCTCCCACGCGAGACTGCCATCGCTGATGGGGTGGAGTAGAAGCGCTGGAGGGGACTGGAATGCGACTGAGCCGTCTATAAACGTCCTCCACTGGAGGAATAACTGCATCAGCTAGGATCTAGGACCGGGCAGCATCATACTCAGGATCAAGAGCAGCAAGTAGAACGCCCACCATGGTGGCGTTCCGAAACGTCTTCTGTTGTTCAGGAGTAGCGTTGAGCGGAATGGTATTGTATAGCTTCTCAAACATCCCTCGTAGGGATGTGTATAGGGAATGAAGAGGTCTGCCGCTCTGCTTCATTGTGAAAATGTCATGCTGAAGCTGCAACATCTTTGTTTCATTTCGCACCTGCGAATATGTAGCGGCAAGGATATCCCACATTGCCTTGGCAGTGGGCTGATGGAGAACGTCGTTAGCTATCTCCATGGTCAAAGTACCAGACAACCAGACCTTTGCATAGGCGTCGTCAGCCTCCCATGAGGCATAGATCCATGTCTTCTCCGTAGGCTCATCCTCGGTAAGAATGTGTTTCTTACCATTAGACTTCATGAGGCTCATGAACTGCATAGCCCAGAGCTCATAGTTAGACCCATCCATCTTCACAATCGGTGCAGGACATTTGAAAGCGCTGGTGGAGGGTAAATCGACTTTCGATTCTGACATACTGCTGCGTGGAGAAGAGCAAGGATATATATAGACATGTGATGAATGTCTACACCAACTGCATTAGATTTGAGTGTGTATGTAGACGATTACACACTCAAACCCATATATCGGATGAAACGAAGGCTAGGGCACGCCTCGAAGGAAGCTTACAGCCCTTGAGGCGGTTAGAGACTGCCGCCTGGGGACTGCTTGAGGGTTACAGCAGTATAGGAGACCGTTGGTGTGGCCTGGTGGCGTAAGGCGGCAGGAGGAGGCGCCGCCGGGATGAGGTAGAGGCCTTTGGGGGCCTACGGCGGCAGGAGGAGGCGCCGCCGGGAGGTGTTGTAGCCCGCTGGGGGCTTGGCTGGAGCGGTGGGCGGCTGGAGGGGAGGCCGTCGGGGCTTGGCTGGAGCGGTGGGCCCCTGGTGGCCTTCGGCTGTGTTCGGGCTAGTAGCTGGAGCCGCTGGCAGCGGCTAGAAGAGAGAGGGGCGGCGGGTGGGGAAGGGAGAGGCGGCGGGTGGAGAGCCCTAGGGTAGCTCTGATACCATGTTGGGAAAAATAAGTTCTCAATCATCAATTAGAAAACCCTAGGCTCTCTTATATAGGGAGAGACCTTAAGGGTAAATTACAGAGAGATCTATAAAAGATAATGAAATAACAAACAGATACATAAAGAGATAATAATGCTACGAACTATCTCTACAATTTCCATTGCAATCAATCAGCACTGGCCTATCCATCAGCTAGATGCCAAAAAAGTATTCCTTCATGGTGATCTTGCAGAAGAGGTATACATGTCCCAGCCTCCTGGTTACTTTGTTGAGAGGGAGTATGTTTGCAGATTGAAGAAAGCTATTTAGGGACTCAAACAGAGTCCTATAGCGTGGTTCGACAGATTAATCACAGAAATTGGCTCAATAGGCTTTCAGAGGACTTTCGTTGACTATTCAGTGTTTGTGAAGAAAAGTCTCAAAGGTATAATTGTTCTTGCAATATATGTTGATGATATGGTTATCACTGGCAGTGACATGGAAGGAATCAACAACACTAAACTGTTTTTACAGAAGGTCTTTGTCACTAAAGACCACGGTTCACTATGTTACTTCTTGGGTATAGAAGTGACAAAGCACAAGTCTAGACTGCTACTGTCTCAAAGGAAATATTGTTTGGATATTCTTACAGAGGCTGGCTGGACTTTTAGGTTGTAAACCATCGTATATATCTGCAAAGGCACAATCTCGACCTTCTTCTGATGACATTCCTTTTGAGGACACTACCAGGTACAGAAGTCCGATAGGTAAACTCCTCTATCTTATTGTTACTCGCCCAGATATTTCCTGTGTCGTTAATAGGGCCAATCAATATATGGAGAAACCAACCTACACTCATTGGAATGATGTTCTTTTGATCCTCAAATATTTTAAAGGTTCTCCTGGCAAGGGTCTTCTCTACTCTTGATCTGGTCATACTGATCTAATAGCATATGCAGATGCAGACTATGCTAGCTCAGCGGAGGACAGGAGATCTACATCTGGTTTTACTATGTGTGTTGGGGGCAATCTCGTTACGTGGTGAAGCAAGAAACAAGGAGTCTTTCTAGATCTAATGCAGAAGCAGAGTATAGAGCTGCGGCACAAGCCACTTGTGAGATTAGTTGGTTTATAACTTTTCTGTAGGAACCGAGGTTTCTACTGCTTTACCAGTTCTACTATATTGTGACAATAAATCTGCAACTCATATTGCATCCAATCCCGTTTTTCATGAATGTACAAAGCATATTAAGGTGGATTGCCACTTTATTCGGGATGCAGTTCGTCAAGGGAAGATTGCCACTATGAACATCTCCAATGAGGACCAGCTAGCGGATATTCTTACCAAAGCTCTCCCACGCAAAAGGATCAGTTTTCTTTCTTCCAAGTTGGGCATGATCGATGGATATGCTCCAACTTGAGGGGGAATGTTAGAAATTGTTAGAGACAATTATTGATTGTATTTTGTTTTGCTTATTACCCTTTTATTTTGTTTGTACTATTTCCCTTCTTTTTGAGGGGTCTCTTTTATTTAGGAGATGGACTACTAAATAGAGATTATGATTTTTGCCCTATTCCCTTTTACAGGATCTTTGCTGGTGCAAGCTACGATCCAAGTGGAAAAGAGCGAGGATTTTTGTTTTGTTTTTGTGGGTATTGTGGCTAGCCAGGATTGCCTTGATCTTTTGTGATGACTAGTTCTATGCGGAAAACGTGTTTGCTTACAGAAAATTTTTGTATAATTCCTGGCTCTCGTACTTAATTGTGGGAAAATGCTTTGTTGTTGTAGTTGTCCTGGCTCTCGTACATATAATTATAAGTACTATATTTTTTGAGTATCTAAGTACTATATTTTATGAGTAAACATCCATCACTTTCTCAAAAAATAGATTCATGTTCAACAAATGAAGATTGCCACTATGAACATCTCCAATGAGGACCAGCTAGCGGATATTCTTACCAAAGCTCTCCCACGCAAAAGGATCAGTTTTCTTTCTTCCAAGTTGGGCATGATCGATGGATATGCTCCAACTTGAGGGGGAATGTTAGAAATTGTTAGAGACAATTATTGATTGTATTTTGTTTTGCTTATTACCCTTTTATTTTGTTTGTACTATTTCCCTTCTTTTTGAGGGGTCTCTTTTATTTAGGAGATGGACTACTAAATAGAGATTATGATTTTTGCCCTATTCCCTTTTACAGGATCTTTGCTGGTGCAACCTACGATCCAAGTGGAAAAGAGCGAGGATTTTTGTTTTGTTTTTGTGGGTATTGTGGCTAGCCAGGATTGCCTTGATCTTTTGTGATGACTAGTTCTATGCGGAAAACGTGTTTGCTTACAGAAAATTTTTGTATAATTCCTGGCTCTCGTACTTAATTGTGGGAAAATGCTTTGTTGTTGTAGTTGTCCTGGCTCTCGTACATATAATTCTAAGTACTATATTTTTTGAGTATCTAAGTACTATATTTTATGAGTAAACATCCATCACTTTCTCAAAAAATAGATTCATGTTCAACAAAAGTGAAAATTTGGGGCATGCACTTTCCTAGTAATAGAATACAGATACTTCTACACTTTCGAGTCAGTCGAACCCCTAGTAAAATTTCGTTTGATTGCCCAAGGGTTCAGCTTCTTTTTAAATGAAGCAAGATTCTGTATGTAGCACATGCGCCAAATCATTCAATGGTCAAGGAAAATCCAAAAAGAAGGACCTCAACCAACCATTGTTAGAGAGAGCATAAATTGTTGTTGACCAAAGCAATGGTTTCCCCTGAAGCGTAATTATCATAATCAAAATATGGATCAACAACCTCACCCTAGTTAAACTGGCCCGCTAAGTGATTGTGTCTCATTAATTGGATTGTCCTATAAGGCAGTGATCACCGAATCAAAAAAATATTAGCATCAAGATGCCAACCCGGAAATGGAAACAACCATCAATTTGAATCCCAAAGTCAAGGGCTGAGGTGAGAATTTTACCCCTTTTGAGGATCTCAACACTAACTACTCATTGTCAGTCAAAGATTGCACAAATCTTGACTCCATATCAGATATCGCCAACAACTTGATGAATGTTGCAAAAAATGCTTTCAGAGGAAGCTTTGATGCCACCATCATGAAACTTGTCAGGAAAACTGGTAAGGTAAATCCCCCAGCCCAGATATCCAAAGCTCATGCGAAAATCAGATTAAGATATACGTCAAGCATCACAACAATATCATCCGAAGATCCTGACAAAAAAGTCATGGAGTGGATGTCCACAAGCATGCTAGTGGACAAGAGGATCGGAGAGAGTCTATTGAGAACATATTTGATCAACAATATACAGGCTAAATAACAATCAAATAAGAGAAACGTATACAATCACATAACACAAAAATTTATAGTGATTTGGCAATGTGCTTACATCCACAATTCGCAACAGGCTCTATTCTTATTTCATGAAATAGTTGTTTGGAGTACACTGAGTTGTTGCCACAACTCTGTTATAACAAACCTCTGCGTTAAGTTTTTTTAAGTAAACCTCTACGTTAAGGTTACACAAAATGGTGTGCAAAATAACCAATATATCCCCTCGATCGACGAGGCTGATTCATGCATACACATCATCAATCAGTCTTTACAGGATAGAACCTAATAGAGTTTTCGTGTAACGACATCTAAAAGGAACATCCACAAGCTGCAGAGTATTTCAGAAGAAAGCCCTATTCGCGCCATTTAGAATATATACGTGGATGTGCCAAGACACGGACCCTTTGTTGCCAGTGGAAAGTTGACCCCCTTAAGGTAAATCTTAGCTTGAACACCATATCCCTATACTGTTGGGAAAAATGAGAGAATTGTTTATTCCTGAGAACTCTAGGCTCTTTTATATAGAGGAGAGACCCATGAGTAAATTACATATGATAGACATGAGAATAGGAAAATAAGAGTACAGTACAAATATATAAATATATCTCTACACCTCCCTGAAGATGGAGCATAGATGTCAATCATGCTCAGCTTGGATAAGCATTTCTGGAACGATCCTCTGAGCAAAGCCTTAGTAAAAATGTCTGCAGTTTGATCCACTGAACTAACATGAGAAGTAGAGATAGGTCATTTCTGAATCATGTCCCTCGTGTAGTGACAGTCCACTTAAATATGCTTGGTTCTTTCATGAAAAGCAGGATTGTTTGCAATGAACACGGTTGCTTAGTTATCACATTGTAGTTGCATAGGAATGGGTACATCTATGCATAAATCTGCTAGTACAACACGGACTCACATCATTTCTGTGCTTGCTTGTGCCATAGCCCTATATTCAGATTCGGCACTGGATCTGGCCACAACAGTTTATTTCTTACTCCGCCAAGAAACAAGAGAGCTGCCAAGAAAGATTGCAAAGCCTAAAGTGGAATTCATATCCTTTGGACATCCAACATAATCAGCATCAGCACATGCAGAGACAGTAAGTGTTCCCCCCTTCTTGAATAACAATCATGTACCTGGGGAAGATTTTAGATATCTCAAAATCATGTATACAACATCCATGTGCACCCGTCGAGGTTATTCCATGAATTGGCTCACTTGGTTGACTGCAAATGAGATATCTGATCTGGTTATAGTAATATAAAGAAGCTTCCCAAATATTACTCTGTATCGTTTCCTGTCCACATCATCTGTATCATCATTATATAGTCTCATGCTAGGATCCATAGGAGTGGTAGCCGGCCGACATCCAATCATTCCTGTCTCAGCTAGCATATCTGTCACATACTTCTGTTGTATCATCACAAGACCCTGCTGATTCCTAGCAAATTCTAGCCCCAAGAAGTTTCGTAAGGTGCCGAGGTCCTTAGTAACAAACTGTTGTCCCATAAAATCGTTAGCCCTTTTTATCCCCTGCATGTCATCACCTGTGACTAATATGTCATCAGCATAAACCATAATAACCACCGAGCCCCTAGGACTCTGTAAAAATAATGAGTGATCCGCATTTGACATCTTAAACCCCTGCTTCTCAATTAAGTCTGGGAGCTTCTGAAACCATGCCCTAGGACTCTATTTGAGGCCATGTATTGCCTTATGAAGTCTGCAAACCTTCGAACACTCCCCCTCAACAGTAAAACCAGGAGACTGCTGCATATAGACCTCCTCCTGTAGATCCCTATACAAAAAGGCATTCTTAACGTCAAGCTGAAAGAGAGACCAATCACATACCACAACAACAGAAAGAAGAATCCGTAGAGTAGAATGATGAGCTATAGGAGAGAATGTGTCTAGGTAATCCATGCCATATGTTTGAGAAAATCCACGAGTAACTAGTCTGGCTTTGTACTGATCTAGACTCTCATCTGCACGGTGTTTAACAGTAAACACCCATTTGCAACTGACGACAAAGGCTCCAGCAGGAGCAGTCACCAAACTCCAGGTACCATGTCATAGCAATGCAACCATCTCTTCTTCCCATGGAAGGACATATCGATATCGATATCGTTTCGATGTCATGTCGATATCGATATATCGGCGATATATCGTCGATATATCGGCGATATATCGCTATATCTAGGAATCTTTCTGAAGAAAACGCCTGAAATCGGATATATCGATATATCGATTTCGATATCGGTCCCATGTCGATATGGATATATCGGCGATATATCGCCGATATATCGGGATACGGCCTTCCATGCTTCTTCCATAGCCAACCGTCACCGACTATCTTTCAAAGCCTCCTGATACTATGAAATGTCCACAACAGATAATGCAGTAGCAAATTTCCTGAAATCACCAGTCGAGTGCTCAAAGGAGATCATGGATGCTAAAGGATAAGATGCACAACTACGCTTTTGCTTCCAAAGCACAATAGGGAGTTTTAGATCGACCAAGGATGCAAAAATCGGTTCAGGCGGCCGTTTAAAAGGCCGTTTAAACTCATTCGATCCTCGACCGACTGTATAACCTTTAATCGGCTATGTAAACGGTCAGACCGTTTAAACGGGTGTAATCGACCGTTTACACGCCGTTTAAGCGGCCGCGTTTTGCATCAAGGTAACATAAATCCTATGTTGATTGTGCTATCTACTTTGACATGTCACATTTGGATGAAGAAGTCATTGAAATTGACAATATCTGATCAAAATTGTGGATATGTGATTATATTTTTAAAGTCATTTATACTTTTTTATTAAATATATATATGTAATATTTTTTATTAATTTAAAAATGTAAAACCGCATAGACCGTTTAATTTCCGTTTAAACTCCCGCATACCGTTTAAACAGTAATCAGTGACCCTACCGACTGTATACCGCATACCGTTTTTTGCAACCTTGAGATCGACAACCTCTACGTCCTTCCCCTGTAAGGAGTCCTACTCAAGCAAGCCATCAGATCTAATCTTAGGAACTGTGTATTCAGAATATACCTCATGCATGCTAGATGACAAGCGGTGACCATGAGCAGAAGCAGGACGGTGTGTATAGTGATGCGGCAACGGTGGGACAGGGAGAATAGGGGCCAGGAATATGGGAGGAGGTGAAGGTGGTGGTGGTGGTGGCAATGGTGATGAGGAAGGTGATGAAGGTGGTAAAGGTGGTGGTGGCATATAGATTTCATCATCAACGTCTGAGGAAGTCAAACGATCACCTGTAGGAGAAAAGTACATCACAAACTCGAAAAAGGTGACATCGACACTAACATAATACTTCCTGCGCGATGGATCATAACATCTATACCCTTTTTGTGTCCTGGAGTACCCAACAAAGACACACTTGACAACTCTAGGAGAGAGTTTGTCAATACCTGGAGACAGTTGGTGGACAAAGCGAATGACTCCCACGGGCCGATGAAGAAGCAATTGGACTGGCAGGAGGTATAATGCCCCTCAATCGTGTTACAAGGTCATCAAATCTCTGACCTAAAGAAGAAGCAGCAGGGGGCTCAATCTGCTCAGCTACTCATGCAAAAGCAGGAAATCCATGCTTGGAATAGCATGTATCCTTTGTATGTGTAGGACGATGGCAGTAAGTGCATGGCTGACGAATACTACCTCCCTGCCATGAGGTCCACGTCCACGAAACTGAGAAGGACCTCCTCGACCTCGAGAGGCTACCATTGCTGAGAAAGTCTGACTGGCAGGAGTAGATGGGACAGTGATCATGCTGAGCCGACGGAAATCTTCCTCCATAGGAGGAATAGTGACATCTGCCAGAATCTGAGAGCGAGCAGCCTCATACTCAGGGTGAAGGGCTGATAGGAATACACCCACCATGGTGGCATTCCTATAAGTCTTCTGTTGCTCAGGAATAGATGTAAGATTCATGAAACTGTGGAGCTTCTCGAACATCATATGCAAGGATGTATATAATGAGTGAAGGGACCCTCCATTCTGCTAGATAGTAAAAATATCATGCTGGAATTGCATAATCTGTCTCATTCCTTACCTGAGAATAGGTAGCAGCAAGGATATCCCACATCGCCTTAGGGTGAGCTGATCTAACACATCGTTGGCGATCTCTGTAGACAATGTACCTGAAAGCCAAACCTTGGCATAGGCATCATCAGCCTCCCATGAGGCACTAACCACAGATTTCTCAGTCGGCTCCTCTTCTGTAAGAATATCCTTCTTACCACCGGACTTCATAAGGCTCATGAACTGCATTGCTCAAAGCTCATAGTTTGTCCCGTCCATTTTGACAATAGGTGTTGGACCTCTGAAAGCGCATGTGGCGGGTACATCGACTTTGCTCTCTGACATATTGTCGGATGTAGAAGACTAAGGTTTTGTAGACTAAGGTGTGAATGTCTACACAAACATAGGTGGATTTGAATGCACGTGTAGACTTATACACCCAAATCCATCAGATAAACGGAGAGACATTCGTCGACGATGAAGCGGCTACATGGCGAGCCGCGCACGGAGGCATTGCACGCGAGAGATGCGCACGGGGCATCAGCGTGGACAGGCAGCGTATGTAGCGACGTGCAGCGCGGAGCGGGGCTGCACGCAATTGCGCGCGGGGCTATATGCAGAGAGGCACACAACGCGGCACGAGGCTACGCGTGAAGATGCGCACGACGCGGAGCAAGGCTGCACGCGAAGAGGCGCACGATGTGGCTCGATGCAGCACGGGCTACGCGCAGTTGCGCGTGGGGACGACGCAGACGGAACGGCGACGCGCGGTGGTACATGTGTGGAGATGAGGCCGGAGGGTGGGGCTAGGGTTAGGGTTTTGGGTATGAGAGCTCCGACTTTAGACCGCCGCTCTGATACCATGTTGAGAAAAATGAGAGAATTGTTTATTCCTGAGAACCCTAGGTTCTCTTATATAGAGGAGAGATCTATAGGTAAATTACATATGATAGACATGAGAATAGGAAAATAAGAGTGCAGTACAAATACATAAATATATCTCTACATGTACAAGTAAGGAATTTGAGGAGATGGGAAGAATATAACCCTTGATATCCTACCTCATTATTACAGATGCTCCACACCAAAAAAACAATCACAAGGTTGAGAGCCATAGCTCGCACACTAAGCAATCCTCGAGTTCTGACTAGATCGTAATCTCAAACAAGGTGTCCAAAAATATTTTTTTGGGGGCTCCAAAGAGGGGGAGACACTCAGCGGTGTTCACCCCAATTTATTAAAAAGAAACGAAAAGTAAATATACAAAAAACAAGATAAAAAGCAAAAATCAAGATCCAACGGGGTAGCGCAAGGCGAACACCCCAAAAACAAAAGAACCAGACCAGGGCTACCTAGTACACCAGTCTGCCAGAAGACGCGTAGCAAGGATAATAATATTTTCCCAGTAAAAGCGATGGCCCGCGAAGATGGCCTCATTCCTCCCCAGCCAAATGCCCCACAACCTTGCAATCGGAGCCAGCAGGTCCTTTCTTTCCCTGCCCCTGATGCTCGTCAAGCTATCGTAAAAAGCAACCATGCTCTCGGAGTTGATCCAATCCAGATCATCCCAAAGTCCACGAACCAAGCTGCATTCAAAGAATAAATGGTCGATGGTTTCCCGCTCCGCATCGCATAGCCCGCAGTTAAGTCCAACGTTCGGAATAAATCTCGCGCAACGGTCACGCGTCAGTAGCCTCCCCCAGCGCATAATCCAAAGGAAGACACCAATGCGCTCGGGAAGCTTTAAGCCCCAGAAGAAACAGCAGTCACGCATAAGACTAGCGTCCCCTACGTGAGGACTGGGAGCAAGAGCAATATATGCCTTCCGCACGGTAAAAGAACCAACCTTCCATGACCAGTGATCGCGGCCATCATTAGGCTGGATCGCGTCTGCAAGCAAGCCCAATAGCGAAAGAACCAAAAATATAACAAGAACACTTACGACCACACGCATATTGATGGTGACTAACACCCTTACACACTCTTTCATGAAAAATATGACGAGATTACAACAATCCTTTGAAAGGTGTCCAAAAATGTCGCAACAAAATGATCTTACTCTAAAGCTCCACCCATCTAAGTTGCAAAAAACAATGGTGTAAGAACGCACTGTAATCTGACTACCTCATCAATTTTTAATGATACACGATTGTCCACCCCAACCATCATCGCCACCATTACTCACCTTCATATCTATGATCCCTCCACCCTCTTTTCCACCTCCACACTCCACATCCCTCACCTCTTTAACTCATTCTTTCACTCTTCTCATATATGAGATATGTTGGAGAATGTAATAATGTGGTAATTAGATCTCTCCAGATCCAATTATCACATATTCATGTTTAGTCCTACATCTACTATCTGCGGGATTCTGGTATGTCCATGGGGTTATA
Source organism: Ottelia alismoides (assembly GCA_037367405.1). Lineage (NCBI taxonomy): Eukaryota > Viridiplantae > Streptophyta > Magnoliopsida > Alismatales > Hydrocharitaceae > Ottelia > Ottelia alismoides. Next base: position 46,039 of record JAZKJV010003410.1, read on the forward strand.
TAAGGAGCCCTACACCCCTTGTACTGATATAAGAAAGTTCAATAGAATATCCGACCCTTTAAGGCCTTCTCCTGTGGTTTCATCTCACTGCGTAGAGAGTATGGTTCTACGTAAAATCTCTACGTTCATGTTTATTCTTTCTTGATTTCTTGCTCCATTTATCTATTCCGCTTCCGCATTTTAGATTTCAACATGGTATCAGAGGGGTTCGATTCTAGGATTTATTTTAAAGTTTTCTATGTTCATATTAGAGAAAGGTTGCGAGTTCGATTTTGGGTTTATCTTGGAGATTCATTTTTTTTTGGATTTTGCACTTTGATCGCTGAGTTCATGATAGATAGGGTTTCAGGATCCCTAATGCAGTGATCTCATCAATTCCCATCTCCAGACACACATCTAGCAACGCATATCGGAGCATATCGAAGCATCTCTGGAAAGCATCTCCATCTCCAGAAAGCTATGTTCATATCGGAACACCTTCAGGTATAAGTCCAGCAACAGCGACACAAAGAAAAAAAGGCAAAAGAAGGGCGGAGCTAGATGCTCCAGGAGACCTCATCCTCTCCTCGCAGGCGATCTCAACCCTCGATGCAACCTCAGCTATAACTCACAGGCGAAGCCCCATCGCAGCCGCAAAGGCGCAACCTTAGCCGCAAAGGCAGAACCCCGCAACTCCCCCTTTATGCGCTCCCCATCACAGGTGGCGGCGGCCTCCTATCTTGCATTAGCAGTGCATCTCAAGCTCCCTGCGGCGGCAGCATCATGAAAAGATGTTCCATTTGGGAAGCCTAAAGGGGGTGCATACCCCTTCGATCGTTCTTCTGCAATTTTTAAAAAATATAGAAGGCTGGTATCGTAAGGGGCCAAATGGGCCAAAAGTGAAAAAAAGGGAAGAGAGGCATGTTTTGCAAAAAAAGGGAAAAGGCTGATTTAAAAAAAAGGAGAGAAGATGAAAGTTGGGAAAAAAATTGATGAACGAATTTAAAAAAAGCCACGTACAGAGAAAAAACCCGTACATAAAAAAAAAGAAAAAAAAGATGAATTGTGTAAAAAAAGAGAAACACAAAAATACATGTTTTGTTTATCTCAACTTGATGTTATATGCTCTTTATTCTATCAAGTATGGGAGAAAGGGGGGAGTCAGAAATATATTCTTCAGAACTTATGCACATCCACGACTGACAGACCGATACTTCATATTTCTACATATCACCTGTCTTCACCGAGCATCGACTACTTCGTCAGGTGTCTATCCTCGACTATTGCTCCATGCCGGCTTCTTATACCGTGATTCATCTCATACACGACAAAGATACATTCTAGTGACATGCATACATGACAGAGATACGTTCCGGTGATCTGATATTGCGGCGACTCTACAAACATGGTAGAGATAACGTTTTGGTGACCTGAAATTCGCAGACCCATCTTCGAGTGAGATCTTCTACCAGCAGTGGATATATATTCTCCTTGTGATGTGTTGTGATAAGATATGTTGCATACTTTTTCTTTTTATTGCAAGCTACAACTTTCTCGGCTCCAGTTTGAGGGGGAGTGTCAGAGAATGTAATAGTGTGGTAATTGAATCTCTCCAGGATCTAATTATCACCCACTCATGTTTAGTCCCACATCTACTATATGCAGGATTATGGTATGTATGTGGGGCTATATATGTAGCCCCACACCCATGTACTCATTGAGAAAGTTGAATAGAATATCAAGCCCTTTGAGGTTTTCTTCCATGATTTCATCCCGCTCCTTAGGAAGTAAGGTTCCACCTAAAATCTCTGCGTTCATGTTTACTTTGTCTTGATTTCTTGCTCTGTTTATCTATTCCACTTCTACATTTTAGATTTCAACAATATCATTAATTAAAAAAAGAGTCATCCCAATTCTAATACTCCTTTGCCATGCCACTTGTTTGGAATATGTGCTATGCCCGTGTTTTCCAATTATATCGCAAAATTGGATATTATTGGGATTCTCTTCTCATTGATCAGTATTTTCACTGTATTTTCACTTCTAAAGATAAGTCTATGTAAAATATGACTCATGCTTGATAAAAGTGTCATCATTTGTGATATATACCTTTCTAGTAACAAATTACATACAGTTGTATCCTTTCTGAGCCTGGAAAATCCACACGATTTTTTCCTAATTTGGCCAAGTATCCAACTTATTTGCATTTGGAGCAAGAATAACCACAATACAAACACCCAAAAATTTGTGATGTGAGGGAGAAAGGACTACAAGTACGACAATCCCAGACTCTTGAAGTCATCATGACAAAAATAAAAGAATCGAGGATGGGTAACTATCCTTCCTAGTCATCCTCTATCTCCATTAAAAAACAGAAATTTGATAGAATGCTAACAGAGTTTTTCGTATTAGAACAGCAGAGTAAAAAATCATAGGAACCACATAATATCATCAAGAAAAGATGTCGATGGCAGTAAATTCCTTCACGTTTAGAACTTTAGAGTAACCACATTAAAAGCCATGATCATAACATAGAAAATAAATTCTATGTTGATAACACTTATTTTATTATTTCAATTATCAAACCAACTTTTTCCTTATTTTAGCTACTTTTTTTGAAATGCCAAAGGATGACCATTATGGCTGAATGATCATCCATAAAATTCATTACCAGGAATTTTAGCTGCAATTAATGATCTATTTTGCTGTTTGCTCCAGAAAGACTAAATGAAGTAAATGTTCAAGCAAAAAGATTAAGTAGATGACCCAATCATACCAACAAGTCATATGATAGCAGCCTTGAACAAGATCAATCACATGCATGCAACGCTCACAGCGTCTCCAACTGTTTTCCTGTGCCAAATGATGCAATACAGACTCTCCATTGTCTCTTTCTTCTTGGTGACTGTGTTTATACTCCTCACAACTTAAAGATATGTGCCAGGGTTCATGGCATGTTATGCAGACTAATCTTTGGCAACCCGGACATTCTACGGACTTCGAATTCAAATCGCTAGAAGAACTTGCCCTTGCAGACAATAGCTCACATGGATCCAGCAGGGAAGAGCAATTAGCGAAGGGACAATAAAATCTCTCCGAAGATGTTAACACATTAGCTTCAGGAACACCAGCTGCTCCTTGCGCTAATTTCAATGAATCCTTGAGCTCACAACTGGGAACAAGTTTCAAAACAAACACCTCTAGCTTACTTGCAAGCTCTAAGATCCTTTGCCCTAACGCCATCAAGAATTGGTCATCAACATCTTTATCTTCAGAAATCTGCAAGTGTCATGCACCTGATGTCAGAGCTAGTTAGATATGATAAAGCTTCGACTTAGTGTAGAACAATAGAATTACATTTTGAAGGATAAAGCTTAAGTAATGAAATTATTCCTTAATATGTGATGTAATCAAAGGCTACAATGCAAAATAACAAAAGAAATACCACCACATGACTAATAACAAAGGGATGTCATTTAGACACCACCTTTACTTGCTAGATATATGTGGTATCTTTTGCTCTTCTAGACAGAACCCCTCAGCCGCGCCAACTAATGCAACATATATCCTCCTATTATTTCTGATGCAATCACAATATATAATATCCATTCTCTATTTTCATGTATATGCAGCTATATATTCCTTCATTGTCATTTGTAATCAATAGAAGAAACTTGTTTGATTTATTTTTTCACACTGTTGTAAAAGTCAGCCGACTAGGCCGATTAGTCGGTCCGACTAATCGAGTAGGTGGGGTAGCCGACTCGACTAGGCCTAATCGGCCATTAGTCGGTCAACCCGACTAATCGGGCCGACTAGTCGGTCTAGTCGACCGACTATAAGGCCGACTTTTACATAGAGATTTTTTAATTTTTAATCTTTCAATTTTTTTAAAGCAAACTAATTCTAATATGTTTAATGTTATATTTAAAGATAATTACTTCTTTTATTTCATTATGATAGTATAGAAAATGTACAAATCAATGTAAATATATAAGAATATGTGCATAAAGATTGATTTATATATTTAAAATAATTACAAAATTCAAAACCGACTAATGACCGACTAAATCTGATTAGTCATCCGACTGTCGATTAATCCTTAGTCAGTGACCCTGCCGACCGACCGAGTACCGACTACCGCTTTCTGCAACCTTGTTTTTTCATCTTCTTTTATATTTGATTTACTTCTTTACCATTTCATAACATTTTCATGACATATTGAAGACCAGAAATTTTGTAGAGACCGGATTTTAGTAGTAAGAGAAAGAGCATATTATTTTGACAGCAACTTGTCAAAAGATGGACCAAGTATAAAGTTGTGAAGATCGTTGCATCAAATCTTTACTTCATTTACATTCTAACTTTGTTTACGGTGGTTGGTACTAATCTCTTTCACAAGTTCGTACTACCTTTAGAAATTTCCAAGTTAGATCGAGCATATTGTTACAGCTTTGATTGTTATTATTTATGTCACTCCTTGCGGCAACCACTGAAATTTTACATAACAATCTAAAGAGGAACATAGCTTATTCAACTGGCAGTCAATTAGGCTATATGATCTTTTCTTGCGGCATCTCGGAATATTCAGTGGGAGTCTTTCACTTAACGAATCGTGCCTTTTTCAAAGCCTACCAATTCCTGAGTGTTCAGTGGAGGGGATAGGGCAAATATTAAAACTTGTAATCTACTGATTTTTTTCCCATGATGATAAGCTACCATGATGATTTACAGAGTTGTAATGAAGACACCAACTTTACACCAAACATGGAGAACCACTATGTGCATTGATAAATCAGATACATTGCTTACAGCCCTGTGATTGGGACCCTCAATTAGATCACTCTTATTAATATATTAGCAAGTGTGCCCCTCAAATAATAAGTAAGACAAGATTCTCAAGTTCAAAAGCTCTCTGACTCTCTTCTTGTCGATTTCTTAAGCTCGAACATTTTCAGAGTTGCATGAAGACAACTGAATTATATGACAAAAAAATAACAAAATGGACTATTAGGATAAGGAAAAGGCACTGAACAATGACCTGACGATAAACTAAATCTGAATCAGTGAATGCAAAGACCTTCTTTACATCGTTGCGAAGAGCCTCTAATAAACCGTCCATCAACGCCAAATGATCAGCAACTACCGCATCCACGTACAGGTTGAGCTTCTTCCTCACTTGCAAAATCGGAATGCCAGAAGATCTCTCCATCACCACCCCGATGCCGGAGACCCCCGACTTCGAGTCCCCCTCGGACGGAGAAATTGAAACTCCTTTAAAGAACATCCTTATAGAGAATTTATCAAGAATCTCATTCTCCTTCAACTCATCAGTTACCGATTCATCCTCCGACTCCTTCCATTCCTCGTCCTCCGCACAACAGCTACAGAAATCCTCCTCTCCATCAGAGTTCCCCAAACACCCACTAATAGCATCATCTACGGCAACTTCTCCCATAATAGAACTCTCAGAACTTCAAATATATATGAAGAAAGGTCCCCTAACCTCACAAATTTCTGTGTAAACAGCGAACCACATCAGCACTAGTACCAATTCAACAGAGCCGCAAAAGGGGCGGAGCTTACCAACAAAAAACAGGCAGACCACTTTCAAGAATCGAGAATCCACAGAGTACCCACAGAGGAAAAATCCCACGCATCATCCGTTTTCAGTTCGAAATGCTAAAAACAAGTAATAATACGAACTTTGTCCCGAAAGAAACGATTCGTTTTCCCCCAAAACAAGAACATCAGCAACAGCGGCAGTAACAGTAAGAGATCTGTGGAAATCCGTCTTACCGAGTGGGAATTACGGCCCGACGACACGAAATCTCAGGTACCCAACTCTGATCGGAGGAGATTAAGCACTGTGATGGCTCTAGGGTTAGTGGGGGAGGACAAAGGTGGCAGCTTTGCCCCTCCCGTCCACGCCACAGGTCCCTCCTTTTGTGTATAAAAGAGAGGAGGGGGAATAACTGCTGCTGATGCCGCTGGCGGACCAAGTTGAAATTATTAGAAAATTGAGGGAGTGGGCCAATGGATTGGGTTTTTTCTATACTTTTTCTTGGGAGTTTGGATAGTCACCAACTTATATGCTACTTAAAAGTCATTGGTACAAGGAAGTGGACCCAATCACAAAAGAAAAGTCATTAACTAATGTTAGTATTATTTAAAGAGTCATTAATTAATTATGGTTTGTTGTTCTCTCTCAATGAATGAGTCATCCAGGGATTTTAAATGATTTGTATGATGTTCTTGGGATTGCAGTGATTTAATTGTATTGTTGTTTTCCACTTGGATGCATTTATCATGCGGCAAAATTGAATGTTTATCAATAATGATGACAAAAGATGTATGTCATACTATTATTCTTTTGTTCAATGAGTATAACCCCTTTTCCCTTCTTGAAGTCGAATTGATTAGGGCATGAAGAGTCTTATTTTGCGTATCATGTAGGCTATTCATTAATGTTGTTAAATGTAAGAATCTTATTATTCAAGAGGAGCAAGCAAAGAAAGATTGCTTTAAGAGGAAGTTTTGCTCATATATATATATATAAAATGATGTATAGATTAAATGCATCGTGCATTGTACAAAATTAATAAATTTGATTAGCAGGCAAAGAAATTCTAGTTGTTCTCGAGAAAGTTTTTAGGCGTGATCATTCATTAACTTGAATATTTTGAGAAGGAGGATCTCAACTATAAGAACATCAATAGTTTTATGTAATTTGTCCATTTTTATTCACTAGATCATAAGTAGTTCTAGAAAAATCTAACAAAATATAATCTAAGTTCAATTATGTAGATGTTTATCTGTAGTTATGGCATATGCAATTAATAAAAAATCATGTGTAATTAATTTTCATTGCTAGAGCGATTTATGTTGTTTGAATTTGATAAAAATATTTATAATATTTAATAATTTTTTGCATGAAATCTCAAAATTAGTATTAATAGACATTGACGGATCAATGATTTATCATGTTTTTATATCTTTTCTTAGCAAAATCCATGTGTGATCCATTGTATTTTTTCTTGATTTCATGCATATCTTTTAAATTGTATTTTGCATGCATATTGCATTCGGATTCTTATAGAAAGAAAAAAATATACTTGCAGAAATAAAACTAAAAAAAATAACCGAATCTTCTCAAATATTTTTTATCAATAAATATGGATTCCAAGCATATATTAAAGTACTAACGTATTTTATTTTTTTATTTCTCATGTCTAGTTTGGAGGAAGCCCATGAGGGCTCATCTCTCATCCCTCTTCATTTGCAAAAAAAATGCTACATGACAAAATAGCTGATGTTGACCCGACATCGACATTTCAAAAAACATAACAACAATAAAACCTTTTCCCACAATTATGTAGGGTCGGCTACATGGATTCTTCGCCTCCATTCAGATCTATCTAATCTATATGTTTGCTTAAACCCATGTTGAAAAGATCCAACTATCATGAGGAAACTTCCTAAACATTACTTTTTTAAAAAAATACTATTTAGGAAGTTAACTCCGACTGTTTTACGCTAGTTGTCGGCTACTTAACGCAACCCTCCCCATTTACCCGGGCTTGCGACCAGCCATGACTGAGTTCAGCATTTCAAAAAAAAATAAATTTGGGATGATGTCATTGATGATGTCATCCCATCTTCAACCTCACGTACGGACTGCTGCCCCTTCTTCTTCCTTTCCCGCGCACCCATCGCTCACGCCTCTTCTCATCGTTTTCCCTTGAAGCAACGATGGCCTCACCTCCACCTCTCCCACACCGACAATATAAAGGTAGGAGATCGGCCAAAATCAATGGACCCAACGCCGAGGACCCAACACCGGGAACCCAACTCGAGAACCCATCACCAGCTCCACCATCACCCCCGCCTCTCCTCCTTTACAATGTTTGGGAGAAGCTATGCTGCCTCCCCTCCTCGCTGCCTCTAACGTCGAGCCACCACCACACCGTCATGCTCTGATGTGAAAGGCCGACAGCACGACCGTCGTCTTCAATTTGTGGTCTAAGAGGCCAAGGACCTCTTCACAAATATTTTTATTTCAAATTTTTGAATTTTATTTGGACCTAAATGCAATTTTGTAAAACTTTTTTTCAATCTTTGCAAATTTTCCAGTTTTGAATTTTTATATTTTATAACATTTGTTTTCTTAAATTTAAGTTTTCTTATTTTCATTTTAGTCCTCAAAAGACCTTTCTACAATTTCTTGAAGTTTATTTTTTCCTAGTAATTTACCCACTAAGCAAATTTTATTTGGTAAATTTCACTTCTATCTAGTAACTATTTTTATTATAATTCTACCATTAGTCTTAGTTTAATTTGTATTATATCCCCTAGATTTCTTAGAAAATTTCACTCATGCCTCTGGCAATTCAAAAACTCATTAAAAGTAGAAGAAAAATCTAAAAGTTTAGCACAGATTCACATGTGATCTTAATGATGTCTAGAATATTGTTATTTAATACATTTAGATTCTTAAAAATAAAAAATAAGATTTAATTTAATTAATAAAAACAAAATTACATGTATAAATAGAATAAAAATTCACGTAAAATGTCTGAGTCCATGTCGATCGATCATCTACTTGTCCTATACATTATTTGATATATCTCGTCTTGTAGTTGTAGAAAATATATTTGAAAATTCTCAAATTTTGTGTATGCAACAACAACATCATAAAGATCACTTTTTAACACATCGAAAATCGTGTTTATCTTGCACTATGGATTTTATTTGAACTTTTGAATAATTGTGGGTTATAGATAAACAGAAGAAGTCCTAATTCCTTTGAACTTATATTTAAAATGAAAATATAAAAGTAAAAGTAAAAATAAAAATAATAATAAATAACTATTGATCATCATAGGTATATCGTATACACCGAGTCTCACTATACGTATCCTTGGAATTCGTAATGTACTTTGAGTAAAAGGATATAAATTAAAATTCTCACATTGAAGTGGCATTATATTTTAAGTAAAAGAGGTTGCAAAGGAAGTTGCAGATAGGTAGTTGGAATATTGGCACTTTGACTAGCAAATTGATGGAAATAGTAGATACGATGGAAAGAAGGAAGATTTATATATTATGTCTCCAAGAGATAAATGGGTTGGAGAGAGAAAGGGAGACCGAGAAGACATGCTTTAAACGTTGGTATTCATGTAGAGATAAGGGCAGAAATGGTGTTGGAGTGGTTATTCATAAGGATTTGAAGGATTGCTTTGCTAAAAGTGATGCTCGAATAAGAAATTCTGAAAATCATCTCAATTTATGCACTACAATTGGTTTAGATGAAATGATTAAACAAGCTTTTTAGGACGATTTGGATAAGATTATGTAAGGAATCCCACACAAAGAGAGATGATTTGCCTAGATGGAGATCTTAATTTACATGTGGGGAAGCATGCTTCGAGGTATGCTAGTGTTCATGGAGAACATGGCTTCGGGAATAGAAATTAAGAGCTAAAAGTTATTTTAAATATCGTAACAGTTTATGATCTTTTCATAGAAAGCACCCTCTTCAAGAAGCATGATATGGTATAGATTCATCTCCCTCATTATCAACGGTGCTGCAATTATGTTTATATCAGGATATACTATAACACAAACAACTCATGCATCCTATACGTGAGGAGTACTCATCCACTTCCTATAGCTTAGAGAAAATCTTATCATCTTTTACCCTAAAATGATATAAGGAGAAAATGGGGATGCCCCCTTGGGCCAATCATGTTGGATGTCCCCGCCTCATTTTTTCCGCAATTTTTTTTTATTTTTTGGCAAAATAAAAATGTATATTCATCTATATATTCTTCCAATATGTCATTCGAATTTCGTCAGAAACAGAGACTCATACGCCCTCCATCTAGAACATGTAACTTTAACGGTCTAAACGTTGTTGTAATCGACATGTTCTAGATGGAGGACATAAGAATCTCTGTTTCTGACAAAATTCGAATGACATGTAGGAGGGATATATAGATGAATATACATAATGATATTTTTCAAAAAAACAAAAAAATGGTCTAAAAAAGGGCGGGGGCAACCATGTTGCAGCCCCATAAAACCCATAATATAGGCGCACTACATTTTGCTCTCATCTATTGTTTTCTGCATTATATATAAGGAGTACCTTGAGCACAAGTTTATCAAAATAAGAGTAAACTTTAAGGTTATAGACACCAGATTTGTGTGAAATTTGACACTCATGTAGAGCATTAATTATAGATTGCATCTATGTAGTTGAATTTTGAAAATGAAATTTGAAAAAAAGGGATTTTTATCTTGCAGACCTTATAAATTTTTTAAATTACCTCTACGATCTTTTGCACAACGTAATTACTCCATCGACCCTATAAATTATCTTAAGAACCTCTACGGGCTTCAAATAGATTAAATGGAAGATTCATGGGATAAGAGTTGGCAAGTTTACAGGCTCGAGGGGAGAATTAAGTTGTTTGAAAAGTCGTGGAGGTAATTGGTAAAGTTTATAGGATCTGCCAAGTAAAAATCCCCCAAAAAAGTTTAAGGTTACAACATACATACTCTGCTTTTACTTCTGCTACCCTCACAGTTAGGGATGGAAACGATCGGATACGGATAGGGATATAGGTATTATCATATCCTTATCCGTTTTTTAATACGAATACGGATGCGGATACGAATATTGACGGATATTCAAACTATCTTACCATATCCTTAAAAAACGGATACGGATGTAAAACGGATATTGATCGCACACGAGTAATGTTAGAAATACTCTATAAAATCAACTTAAATACATAAGAATTGGATGAAAAATACATGATATTAATTTACTAAATATGTTTTTATCATAAAAATTATATAAATATGGTAAAAGGGGGTGCAGAATTATATTATATATGGTTTAAAATAAATTTATGACTATATTTATATATGAAAACGGATATACGGATACAGATACGGATGTTTGCAGATATCAAAACGATATTCATATCCGTATCCATTTTAAAACGGATACAGATACGGATGTCAAAATATGTATAAAACAGATACGGTGACGGATCGAATACGGATATATCCGTATCCGTTTGCATCCCTACTCACAGTGATGGAATTTTGTCAAAGTACTTACTTTTGATTTATTTTAGTTTTGTCTAAGTTTTTATGCGCTTAATTGCGCCTCTTTTTAGGTTAGTGAATGAAATTATCATATTTTTCTTAAAAAATACTTATAAGCTTCATATATTTCATTGGGAAAAATTATTGTATCGTGATACCAAGGACAACCCGTGGGAAGAAAATATATACACTTTTGAATTTTATGAATTATAACGTCACAACACTACATGTGACATTTCATATTTGAGCTTAACATCCAATACTCACAAAATGCGAGAGTAAGTTTTAAGATTGGAGGAAATTACTTGCCAACTTCGACTTAAGCATTTTAGGTTGTCGTTATCAGGTCATTTGGGCTTGAGCCTAACAAATTGTCGGAACTAATTTTCAACAATAATGATACATGGATATAAGAATGTGATATTGCAAATTTTATCAAAGTCGCAAGGTTTCCAGTGACAGTGTAAATAAAGGATTATCTGATAGATGAAATCACTCCTGGAAAGAGATAGGAGGAAAAGACTAACGTGGTGTGCTACCACCACTAATGCTTCTAATAAGTTATAAGAAATGATACTTGAAAACTTGACTTAAGTAATTTAGGTGTCTGTAAACGGATACAATAAGGTCCACAACAAGTTGTCAACGCTAACAATAATGAACCTATATAGTGAATTATTTAATAATTTATTATTATATCTTCTAATGTTAAAAAATCAATAAATAATTAATATTATATGTTCCATTTGCAACGAACCTTGACAATTGTTGACCATGCCTCGACTAGTTAGTGTTAAGGATATGCGTTAAATTAATTTTAAATTTAAATAAAACCGAGAATAAAATATGTCAATTTATATGAATATGTGACGGTGAGGCATGCCAAAAAAAATAATTACATAATTGTAATATACACACATAATATAAATTACATGAATTTATAACCAACGAAGTACATATATTGGGAAAAGTAGAGATGTCCATTGAGAAGCTCACTTGATTCTCCTGCCTCATTTTTCTCTTTTTTTAAATGAATATGTTGAAATTCATCATTATATCTCTATATTATGTCATTCAAGTTTCGTGCGAAACAGAGATTCATACGACCTCCATGTAGATAAACATTTTTAACGGTCGCAGAATAGTTGAAATCGACAACGTTTGGATGGAGGTCGTAGGAGTCTCTGTTTCGCACGAAATTTGAATAATATAATATAGGATGTAGTTATGAAAATCTGCGGAAGCAATTAAAAAATAAAGAAATGGGATAGAGAGCCAAGTAAGCTCCCCTCATGGGACAACCCCATTTTATCCACATATAATAATGTATTTACAAAGGGTAAAATGGGACTGCCCCTTGGTGGAGCTAACTTGGCTCATCTTCCATATTTTCCATATTTTTTTATTTTTTTGAAAAATACCTCCGTGGATTTTCATAATTATATCCCTATATTATGTCTTTCAAATTTCGTGTGAAACAGAGACTCTTACAGCCTCCATCTAGACGGGGTCGATTTCAACAATTCTGCGACCGTTAAAAATTGACTGTCTAGATGGAGGTTGTATGAATCTCTGTTTCTCATTAAA
>JAZKJV010003412.1:0-38295 GCA_037367405.1 Ottelia alismoides
TGACGACTCGTCACTTCCCAGTTTGGCAGCCACTAACCGGCCAACGATTACTTCGCCCTTCATGCGGCCATTCGCCTTCAATCAGTCGGACTGACCGCCGAACGAGCGGAGCGGCCAGTGTAACTCCGCGAACCAAGCCAAGGCCTCCTTCATTACTGTCGCTCTTCACGCGAGTTCCTGCATATAACTCGGGCGACGCATGAGTTAGTCCAAATCGGTTTACGGTCCCGTCCACGCTGGCTGTAAGCAGCGCAGGAGTTCTGGCTGCGATCGATGAGTTTTCGATGTTCTCTTCCGAGTTTGACGGAATAAACGAGAACTACATTCTCATCGCCGCTTACTGTTAATGACTGTTCCAATCCACGGATAAAGCCGACGACGACGAACACTAACATTGACGACTGTTGCGAGAGCCATCATGGTCAATGCCGTGCGACTGGCCGTCGAGCCAGATTCCGTACACCGTATTCCCAAGGGAGAAGCAATGAATTGACTAATACATGTAAAAGCTGGTGGCTACAGCGAACGCTGCGATGAGATTTGATCGCACCGTTGCGGTGCGTTCAAAACGATTTAGAAGCTCAACTGGTCGGTGCGTGTAGTCGTCACCGACGTTCGAGACGGCTCAGATCTGCCAAGATTGGTACGCTATGCGCGCACCGCGACCCGAGAGAATTTGTCCAGCGTGCTCGGACCAATCATTACCAAGAAAACCCGTCGAAGTAATGGCACCGGAGCTGCGAATTGAATTGGCAGAATCCAGCTAACGGCATGTTCTGAATCGGGTACTCGACAGGATTCGATACGACTGCTCCTTCACAACAAATGCAACTCTTGCAGCTGCAGTCTTGGTCATGAGGCTTCGTATCATTAGAAGCTGGAACTTCCCTCGCAAGGTGAGCAGCAGTCGCAACATGCGCACCCATCGTCAACACCGAATGCAGATTGCGATGCGCTCGCAATGCAGCTCAGCGGGCAAGTCAACAAGTTGACGATCAATAGCAACACAAAACAAGGGGATTTCATGCTTTAAGGATAGCTCCTTTATCCATCAACTGCAACCTCGGAGGAACTCCATCGCTTGAGACCACCCTTCAATCCAATTCAATCCCAATTTTGGAATTCGAAACTTCCTGGATTTTTCCATCAACGCAAATGCCTTTCGAAGCAACGACGGCCTTCGTCGACGGGGCGAAACAGATGGTTTTGGCCGTGCAATCCTTCAGACAGACATTCCGCGTCAAAGGTATCGGGCAAAATACCGGTTTATTCCACCCTCCCCGTTTCGATCATGAGCTACGGTTGGAATAGGTAAAAGGTTTTTGTTCGGTTAGGAGTATTTCACATGGCTGGTTCGCTTAAAACGGTAGTGTATTCGCGATAGTCTGGATATTTGGCATTACGGCATCGAATGCAGCCGAAAGTTCGTTTGCTCGTCCGCGAGAAAAAGGGATACTCACAGCGATTCTGCGCGCCACCGAACGCATGGCCATAGGCACGAAGCACTCTGCAGACTCTAAGAACAAAAAGGTTCAACCGGCCAAGCTACAAGTCGCTTTGAAAAGTAGGCCGTATGGAAAAGTCATGCACGTTTGAAGCAAGTCTTTAGAACTTTTGTCGTTGGAATTTAAGTCTCCGACCACGTGCCAACACCGAGCTTTTTGTGCATTGTCCTTTTAGATTGTCGCTGCCACAATATCTATTCGAACCAGCCGACAGCAACGCAAGTTGATCCTACCTGTCGTCGATCCGCAAACGCGGAATCTGCAAACACAAGCATCCCCGATGAAGTCGAGTTGAATGCCGTGTGTTATCGAAATGACTACCAACGAAGGTTCACAGGCTTGTGAGAGGCGGCTTTGTTTGATTCTATTCATATTGTTTTAACTGACCAGCATTCTCAAAATGCTGTCAAACCCTGTGGATTTGTTGAAAGCTACGCCGGAGGGAAGAGGAAGAGTTAGATTTGTCGAAGAAAAGGCGAATCTGGCGCACCCTATTTGCTAAGATCTGAAACTATCCACGGGATGTGATGTCTATTCGCATGGAGGCTCAAAGCTTTGCGAACAGGGAGAGTAAGATGAACAGGATCTTTGGTAGTTGGGCAATTGGGCGTTGAGTTGGGAATGACTTCGAGCGCTGCTTCTGGACAGCATGTTCATTCGGTGCCGCATACCACTACACACTACGATACTGTCCGGCATGGCGGCCACTATCACAATGGCCCCATACTACGACCCATTTTGACAACGTGGTTCACTACGGTCCCGACTACATTCCTCACACAACCACGCATGTGGATGCAGTTTCGTCACAATGGACATGTCGACCTATGTTCCTCACACGACAACCCACCTTCACCCGACTTATCCAGGTAATGGCGTGTTACTCAACCCTGGTGAGCGAATCATCTCCTCGACTCCAGTTATTCCTTCGAGCCCGATGGGTTATCACTCAACCACCGCCGGCCACCCTTCTCTCATCATCGATTGCAGTCCCTGGTCAGTCCACAGTTCGAGTCTTGAAGCCGAACGCTATGCCGTACAATGGTCGTGGCGTGAAGATCATGATGCCTGCGGAGCTTAACGCATCCGTCAACTATTTGATCGATGGAGCCCGCGACGGCGAGATCCGATCGGGCGAAGAACAATTGGCTGAGAGAGAAGGGCAGCTACGAGATCCGTTTTTCCCGAGGTGAGGACCCCTGATGGCCGGGATCTGGGCGAAGCAAGTATTCGATCACTGAGGGAAGCTATAGATTCGCTGTAACGCCAAAAGGTTGGGACTTGTTTCGAGAAAGGGAAGTAGACAATGCTTCCCTAGTGGCACCTACAACCAATCGATCTCCGAAGAAAAACTCATTGCCTTCTCTGCCAGCGGACACTCCGATTGTTTCTAGCGGCAATTGAAACGACAAGTATTTGCCGAAGGATGCGACTTCTGCACCTTGAAGCTGCCAAGATTCAGCCGCGCGGTTCTTTCCGTCGGCTGAATAACGAACGCGTAACGAACCCGAGGCATCTATCCTCCAAAACCCCAAACGGGATTTGCATGCATTCTCAGCTACGATCGATAGGCAACGTTTAAGCGTTCTGGCGAAAATGGGAGATTCAAATCCCGACTCGTTGGGAAGCTTTAACGATTCAGACATCCTTTCTAAGTTTGCTGGTTCGGCCTGTCGATGATTTTGATGACGTCGTAATTCGCGATGTCACCGACTAAAAGCAGGGAAGCGAAGTTGTGTTTTCCAGACCAAAGGAATCTCGCGATGGATTGTGGCGTTTTTGCTGCTGTCTTTCTGCTTTCCTCAATCGGTCTGCATGTCTTGCTTATTCTCGACGTTGACGACAGCACATTGTGACGCTGCGAGTTGCGATTGCGAGCATTCATCCGAATGCAGCGACAAATGTCCATCTGAGGAAACTCGCCACCAACCGTTAAGCGACCAATCTAGTTGCCCGAATTGTGCTGTAAAGATGTTGAACGTCGCTTCGGCTCATCAGAGCGATGCTCCAATATCAACGTCCTTATGTAGTTGGATATCGACGCAGTTCACACAGTTTGAAAATTGGAACTAGCACTACGCGTTCGATGATTCCTCGTCCTCCTGCTACAACTCTTCACCGTTCCATACTCGCATTTGATCGAATCGTCGCTTGTCATTGTATTGATAGGTTTGGCGTTTCACTCAATTCTTGGACGACGATCAGATGAAGACACACTTCTTATGGCTTGCTCTAGCCTCTACCAGCGTCATGCTTGGGTGCAGCGACGACAGGCAATCGAATCTCAACAAATGCATCTGTGCCGTCGACTGCAATTGCGTCTAGGAACATAGCCAAACCGGCTCAATCGACGTCTCAACCGGGTACCGAACCTTCCGTCGTTTTAGCGGCGAGCAGCGAATCCTCCGAATCATCAAGTGTGGTATTCGCTGCAACGGAGCCCCTAAGCGGTGTTCCAAGTGCAGATGCTGTTGCGTTCAGCGGGGGCGAAACCACTCTCGATCAGCTAGTTGATCTTGCGCTGGCAACAACCCAGCCATCAAGGAACTTGCGGCAACCACACAAAAAGCAGCCGGTTTCCGCACTCAAGTAGGCTTGTATGCTAATCCAATTGTCGGGTACCAAGCTCAACAGCTTGCCGATCGTGGGACGGATCAGCACCTATTATTCGCCGAACAAGAATTCGTCACTGCCGACAAGCTCGGGCTTAATCGCCGCGTGCAAAATGAAGCTCTTCGTTCGCAGCTTCAAGAGTTGGAAGCTCAACGTATTCGCGTTACCACCGACATTCAAACACGGTACTACGAGGCACTGGGATTCAGAAACAACTGGAGCTTATCCAAGAATTCCGCAAGCAGCTCGACAAAGGCTATGACGTTGCCCAACTGCGGTTGAAGGCTGCCGAAGGATCGAAGATTGACGTCCTGCAAGCCAAAGTCCAACGCAGTGAGATCGAACTCGTTTCCCGCCAAACTCAAGCGAAGTACGAAGCGACATGGCGAGAGATTGCTGCGATTGCAGGCGTTAAAAGCCTTCCTCCTCGAACTCTCAGTGGGAGTTTCGATCAGAACGGAGATATTGTTCAGTGGGAAGAAGTCGCTACCAATCTAATAGCGATGAGCCCAGAGTATTCAGCCGCTCAAGCTCGCATCAGTCAGGCTCAAGCAGAACTCAGCCGCCATGGAGTTCAGGCAATACCCAACGTAACTGTTCAATTGGGTGCGGGAGTCGACAACGGAACAATTCAGGAATGATGAACTTACAGGTCGGCGCTCCAATCCCAGTATTCAACAAAAATCAGGGTAACATTGCAGCGGCTCGAGCTGAATATTGCAGAGCCGTGATGGAATCGCAGCGCATTGAACAATCGATTCGTGCGCGACTTGCGGCCGTATCTAGTGACTATCAGTCAGCGTTAGAGGCGTCGAAAATCCTATAGCACTGATATTTTACCGACCGCTTCAGAAGCATTGAATTTTGGCCGAAGCTGCTTATAAAGCTGGCGAGATGGACTTTATCCAGGTACTTGTTGCTCGACGCACCTACTTCGAATCGAACCTACAATTGGTGAATGCTCAGGCGCAATTGGCATCTTCAAAGGCGAAAGTGGATGGCTTTGTCTTAACAGGGGCACTAGACGCTGTCATCGACCGAAGCGGCAGCGATGCGTTGAGAGGTCTGACTTTTAGCCAGCAATAGTCAAGGGTTTTGATTTGTCGATCAAAAGCGTGTCTTATTGATAACAGAGAAGTCAACATGACGACAAGTCGGACAGTCGTAATGCTTAGCTCGTAGGTACGAGCCACGTTCTCCAACTTCTGTACCAGTGAAAACACTTCAATTTTTAGTTTTTAACTCTCATCTCGCTCAAGTTTTCCGTTTCTTTGCTCACGGCACGGGGAATGCGATCACTAAATTGCAGCAATGCAAGTCGTTTGCTTTGCATCTTGGTTTAGCGATTCTTGCGAGGAGTGCATGAGATGAGAAGCGTTTTGTCTATGGCAGTTTGCGTGCTGGTGTTTGCTCTGAGTAGCCAACAGGCCAAAGCTCATTACCCAGTGTATGGCGGTGGATATGGCCATGGCGGCCACCGCGTACATCACGATCACCACTACTCGGTCCCAACACCGATCTATCAGCAAAACTACAACTCGGGCTACGGTTCCTATGGGATGGGCAACGCTTTGCCTCCAGTCTACGGCAGTAGTTACTCTTACCCTCAGTACGTTCCGCCCGTGACTACTTCGATCTATTCGAACAACTACTACGGGCGGCCGGCTCATTCGCACCATAGCTGGCACCCAGGGCACTACCTCCTCGGGCACCACTAAAAGACATGAGGCCAGCTTAATGCAAGCAAAGGGCAGTGGAATTCTTGATGATTCTCCTTCATTTGCGATCGATTGGTAGCCGATCAACGTGGTAGTCGTTACGTAAATTCGCTACAATCGTCGACTTAGACACAACGTAACCCTCGGAAATATCGTGTTTGCCGCAGCATCCAATTTACTCGCACTATTGCCTTTACCGTTCATGCGGTATTTGGCTGCTGCGTGCATCATCATCACCACGCTTTGGAATACGAGTGTGTTGCCGTATATGCTCCCAAATTGTGTTGCCACGATCATGCGTCTGAATTGCATGATGTCGCAACCGGAGCATAAGGATTGTTCGGACCACGATGAAGATCGTTCAGGCGACTCGCCAGAAGTTCCATGTGGTGGCTCGCACGATTGCAATGAGCCAAGTTGCAGTTTTATAGCTGCGTCATCAAATAGTCTACACCGACATTAGGGTCTTGTCATCCATTGATGTCTGTTTTGGTGATACGACAGCCTTAGCGCCGTTGGCCTGGCGTGTCGTACGCCAAGGCCTCTAGTCACTTTGAATTAGCTGGCCCTCCCGCATCTTCGTCTTTACGCTGCGCGCTTGCGCAATCTTGGCAAATCTGATTGCCCTAGCGATCGTCTCGGCTTGAGCCACTGCCATCCTTGTTGATTCGCTTTTGGCCGCTAGCCCATCTTGATTGATCAGATCTATCACCATTCGTAGCTTGATTTCACAAAGCCAATTTCGCTTTGTACATCTCAGCACGTATGTGATCTGACGCTTTCGGTTTGTACTGACTGAACTTGTTAGCTGAATTCCGGTAATGAGCCGCATTCATGCACATATAGAAACTTCTTATTCATTGACACACATGTCGAGGTGAGGCCATGAGCTGGAAATTGATTAGCAATCACAGAAAGAAATTGCTGGCTGGAAGTGGCCTGTTGTTCGCAATCGGCGCTGCCGCAAGCTATAGCTTTTGGTGGCCAACGATGTCTGCATGGATTGACGCTACGCTGCAACAACGACGTTCGGTCAACGCATCTGTTGATGCTCATGCTGGCCACGATCACGCGGAGGGAGAACATGACGACCATGCTGGGCACGATCACGAGGGCCACGACGAAGGCACGTCTTGGAACTCAATGCGCAGGCTTTAAAGAATCTCGGGCTGACACAAGAGTACCTACAACCGATCGTTCTCCGCGACTACAAACGCACCATTACCGTGCCGGCGATTGTCGCTGCGAAACCTGGGCGCACTCAAATTCGCGTTTCCCTCTCACTTAGCGTGTAGTCACACACGTGCATGCGGTGACCGGCGAAGCAGTGACGGCAGGGGAATTGCTTTTTGAGGTTCGACTCCACCTACGAAGACTTGGTTGATACACAAACTCAATTTCTTAAGACGCTGAGTGAACTAGAAGTCGAAAAGCGAGAAATCGCAAGATTAGAAGAGATCACACAGTCCGGCGCAATCTCGGCCCAAATCGTTGCTCGAACGCCGCTACTCCAAAGAAAAGATTGAAGCCTATCTTGGCTCCATGCGCGAGGCGCTGAAACTACACGGACTTTTCTGCCTCGCAGATTGCAACCATTGAGATGGAGCGAAAGCTCTTCGAGATCTTTCTATCGAGACACCTGATATCGATTCGCATAACAAAAATGAAGAATTGCGACTCACACGCTTGCCGTTCAAGCCAGCGTCTTTCACAGCGAATGTCTTGGAGGAACCAATCGCCAGCAAGCGACCGCTCATTGTTGAAGACTTGAAAATTCAGAAAGGACAAGGCGTCACTTCAGGCGAGATGCTTTGTTCGCTCTCAGACTTCTCAAGCCTGTATATCGAAGGCCAAGCGTTTGAACAAGACGCACCAACTGTTACCAAGGCAGCTCAGAACGGTTGGATGATCGATGCAATGATCCAGACGACGACAGATCCAGAAGTTATCAATGGATTGAAGCTTGCATTCGTCGGCTCATCAGTCGATCCAACGTCTCGAACTTTATCATTCTTTGTGGAACTTCCCAATCAGATTCTTCGAGATGAAAAAAATGATCAGGGCCAACGTTTTCTAACTTGGAAGTATCGCGTTGGCCAACGCCTCCAACTGCAAGTTCCCGTTGAGGTCTGGAAGGACCAGTTGGTTTTGCCCCGTCGATGCTGTTGTTAAGGACGGAGCAGATTGGTTTGCATTTCAGCAGAACGGCGACCATTTCGAACAGGATCGCAGTGCATGTGAAACATCGCGATCAAACCACCGTTGTCATTGACAATGATGGGGTGCTTTTTCCAGGTGATGTTGTTGCACTTCGAGCTGCACACCAACTTCAAATGGCGCTTAAACAAATCAGGCGGTGGTGTTGACCCTCACGCCGGTCATAACCACTAGGAAGGATCCTGAAGATGCTCAATGCAGTAATCCGTTTGCGCTACAGCAGCGACTGTTGGTGATCGCAATCTCCGTATTCCTGGTTGCCTTTGGCGCTTGGGCAAACGATGCGCATGCCGATCGATGTGTTTCCAGATCTGAACCGTCCCCGCGTCGTCATTATGACTGAAGCACTCGGGATGGCTCCTGAAGAAGTCGAATCGCTCATCACGTTTCCAATTGAGACAACGATGAATGGTGCCACGGCGTCGAAGCCGTACGCAGTTCATCGGGGAGTTGGCATTTCGGTTGTCTACGTTGAATTTGCTTATGGGACCGATATCTACACCGATCGTCAAATCGTCGCCGAACGAATGCAGATGGTCCAAGATCGTCTGCCTCAAGGAATCCAGCCGCAACTGGCACCGATTTCGTCCATTATGGGCCAAATACTTATGCTGGGCATGTGGAGCGATGACTCCAAAACTAGCCCATTGGAATTGCGTACTTCTGCGGGACTGGGTTGTGCGACAACGTTTGCTCACGATTCCCGGAGTGTCGCAGGTTTTCACCATGGGAGGCGAGAGAAAGCAATTTCAAGTTCTCGTCGATCCTGAAGCAATGACGCGGTTGGGAGTCACGTTGGAACAAGTGAACAGGCCGTGCGAAAGAGCAACGAAAATGGAACTGGTGGCTATTTGGATCGCCAGGGACCAAGCGAATTATTGTTCGCTCATTAGGCAGAATCACTTCGCTCGCTGAGCTGGAAATGCTACCGGTGACCATCCGGGATGAAGGCCCGTGCTGCTTTCCCAAGTTGCAAGTGTTCGCGAAGGAGCTCAAATCAAGCGAGGCGATTAGTTCTTGCTTTGTAAGAGTCGAGAGTGAGAACGCAGCCAGTAAGAAGCAGGCTGGCAACTCGCAAAACTTCTCTGGTGGCCCCTCTGTTGTTCTCACGGTCAACAAGCAGCCAGGTGCAGACACTCGCAAAGTGACCGACGAAGTTTTACGTGCAATCGAAGAACTTCGACCATCGCTTCCGCCTGGCGTCCGAATTGAAGCAACCTATTCACAGAAATCGTTTATCGAACGAGCGATCAAGAATGTCGAGGAAGCTTTGCGTGACGGTGTGATCTTGGTAGTGATCATCCTGTTTCTTTTCTTAATGAACATCCGCACGACATTCATAACGCTCACAGCGATACCACTGTCCTTGTTTATGACGGCGATCGTTTTTGCCGTTTTCGGATTGTCGATCAACACCATGACCCTCGGCGGGATCGCCGTAGCGATGGGCGAACTGGTCGATGATGCAATCGTCGATGTTGAGAATATCTTTAGACGGCTGAAGGAGAACCGAATTGCAGGTAATCCCGTCAATCCATGCTGGTTGTCTTCCGGGCGAGTGCGGAAGTACGGAGATCGATTGTTTTCAGCACGATGATTGTGATCCTCGTCTTCCTTCCGCTATTCGCACTCTCAGGGATGGAAGGAAAGCTCTTCGCTCCGTTGGGAGTCGCTTACATCGTCTCCATTCTCTCGTCGTTGATCGTTTCCCTCACGGTAACCCCAGTGCTGTCCTACTGGCTGCTTGGAGGAAGCAAGTCCAAGGGGCACGAGACCGATGGGATTGTCTTGCGGGGACTGAAGTTGCTGGGACAGCGGAATCATTCGATTCAGCCTAGCGATGCCCTACCTAAATCTATCCGTAACACTTCTGCTGTTGCTATTGCTGCGATATTTCTTTCAAGGCTCGAGCGAGACTTCCTTCCACCGTTCAACGAAGGGACCATACAGCTCAATGTGGTTCTTCCGCCAGGTACTTCGTTGTCGGCCTCCAACGAGATTAGCAGAACAGTTGAAAACTCGCTGAAGGAGATTGATGACGTTCAGCGCTTTGTTCGACGAACCGGACGTGCTGAGCTAGACGAGCATGCAGAAGGCGTAAACATGAGCGAATTTCTGATCGAACTTGATCCGAAATCGCCCCGCTCACGTGAGCAACAGCTAGACGAGATTCGCGTTGCTATGGGAAAACATTCCTGGCATCGTTACTGCCGTCGAACAGCCCATCGCTCACTTGATTTCTCACATGCTATCTGGTGTTAAGGCGCAGGTCGGTATCAAAGTCTACGGTGATGATCTCGATCTTCTTCGGCAAAAGGCTGAAGCAATAAAGTCCAAGATGCAGGGTGTCGCCGGCGTAACGGACTTACTGATCGAGCCGCAGGTGATTATCCCGCAGCTTCGAATCGAGCTCAATCGAGCCGCCCTAACTCAATATGGGTTGAACGCCAGTGATGTGAATGACTACGTTCAAACGGCCATGAATGGTGCGATTGTGTCTGAGGTGTTGGATGGCATGCGGACCTTCGATTTGGTGGTACGTATGAAAGATGAGTACCGTGAAGATATAGGCGGGTTTGAAGCGGCTCGCGATTCATTTGCCGAGCGGTGGTACCGTGCCTCTGGGAACCGTCGCCAACATCTATGAGTCTGGTGGTCCCAATACGGTGAATCGCGAAAACGTTCGACGGCGCGTAGTCATACAATGCAACGTGAAAGACCGTGGGGTTGTCGATGTCGTCAAAGACATCCAAAAAGCAATTGAGCCAGTCGTTGCTTCGCTTCCACCCGGATATTACCCCACGTACGAAGGCCAATTTCAAAGCCAGCAGTCAGCCAGTCAGATGATCGCAATTTTGTTTGCCGTTGCGCTGTTGGGTGTCTTCCTGGTTCTGTACACACTGTTTCGATCCATCAATCTTGCGCTCCAGGTGATGGCGGCCTTGCCGATGGCGTTCATTGGATCAGTCGCCGCGTTGGTTTGGACTGGTCAGACTGTAACGATCGCGGCGATGGTCGGTTTCATTTCTCTTGCTGGCATCGCTTCGCGAAACGGCGTGTTGCTCCTTCAGCATTACTTGCATCTTGTGGAATACGAAGGTGAAAGTTTCTCGAAGGAGATGATTGTTCGCGCTGGCATCGAACGATTGGCTCCGGTGTTGATGACAGCGCTTACGGCTGGCATTGCTTTGGTTCCGCTTGTACTTGCTGCCGGCGAGCCTGGTAAAGAAATCCTCTACCCCGTGGCCACGGTCATTCTGGGCGGAGTGATTAGCTCAACGATGTTGGACTTCTTTGTTCATCCGGCATTGTTTTGGTTGTTTGGACTGCGTTCCGCAGAACGCGTCGTCCGCAGTTCCAAAGAACGAATCGAATTGAATGAAGAGTCTGAGGCGAAGGTAAGCCTCCAATCCCATTGAGTGTTTCAATTGGGAGTTTTGTTAGCCTCGTAAAGGATTGAAAGAATGAAGATTCGAATTGCCAAATGCTCGCTAGGTCTGGTTTCGCTCTTAGCGGTTGGAATGAACACCGGGTCGGTGTCGGCCCAAGTTCAGGCTCAGACAGCGAGCCGCTCCCAGAAAGCGCAGCCAGCTCATTCACACGAAGGTCATGATCACGACCACGATCATGGCAAAGAGACCATCGCGTTTCAATTGGCTCAATGGAAAACCATGCACTTTGATGATGCAGCCAAAGCGAAGCAACATGCGGATATGGTTAAGAAGCTGGGCTGTGAGGTAAAGCAAGGACAACACGCAGGCCACATCGATCTGACCTATCGTTGCACTGAATGGAAATCGATGTCTGTTGATACTCACGCCTTGGCCGAACAGTGGAGTGGATGGCTGAAAGGCTCCGGATTCGATGTGTCCCATGCACACCCCGACGCCAGCTATGCCGAAGGCAAGGAAGTCGTCGAATTTCGATTGGTGAATTGGAAGTCGTTTCACGGCAAGGGGACGGCCGAAGAAAAGCAGTTCATCGATTTACTCGGCAAAATGGGTTGCGAAGTCGTTGTCTCCGATCACGCCGGACACTCTGACGTCAAATTCCGAGCACCCACTTGGAGAGACGTCCATGTTGCTGAACACGCTGCCGCCGACGAACTCGGCGCATGGCTAAAGAAGAATGGCTTTGAAGTTGCCCCACATAAACACTAATACACCTACTTTTCAATTTCACACGGAAACTAACATGTCGAGACACCAATATCTAATCGCTGCGCTACTTAGTATGTGCGGCCTTTTAGGATGCAATCCAAAAGACTCAAGTTCGGAGTCTGGCTCGTCTGCCAGTCTTACGATGGACGCACCGCCTCCCGCGACTGTTGACGTTCACTCGCATCCTACCGAAGGCCCTCACCATGGCACTTTGATCGAACTAGGCAAGGAGGAATACCACGCTGAGCTTGTACATGATGACAAAATGGTGACGATTTACATCCTCGATAGCGCCGCAAAAACGGCTGTGCCGATCGACTCGCTGGAGTTAGTAATCAATCTCGTGCATGATGGCAAGCCTGAGCAGTTCAAACTAGCGGCAAGCCCCGATGCCGGTGATCCATCTGGCAAGTCCTCTCGATTTGCATTGCAAGATGCTGAATTAATCGAAGAACTCGAGCATGCTCATGCGGCCGCAAAACTCAGCGTATTGATCGGTGGTAAATCCTATCGTGGTGATATCAAGCACGATCATGCCGGACACGATCATGCACATTAGCATGTCCCAATTCTATGGGATTCAGTCGAACGACCGTCATTGCGCGGTCGTCACTGAGGCTGTTTCCACCTTCTTACTGTTGCATTCGCGTTTGGATTGGAAGATGTTGTGGAAAAGCTCAAAGTTGAATACCGCTTGCTATTTGGTAGCGGCGTAGAGTCGAAGGACACGTGTGTCCTTCGTTTGATTTCTATGTTGCAAACCAAGAATGGAATCGAATCGGCACACCTGGTTGTAACTGAGACTGGAGAAGCTGAATCGGTTTGTATTCACTTCGATCCTTCGATCGTTTCAACTGCGGAAGTTCGGGACGCGGCATTAAAGAGTGGCGCGACCTTAGACGCGGCCTACGGGCATATTCTGCTACATGTGCCAGTGATGCACGCCCATCGAGCCAGCGCATTCGAAGCCAGACTCGCACGGTTAGATGGCGTACTGGAAGCAGTTGTCTCGCCTGATGGCGCGATCCGTGTCGAGTTCGACCGACAACGCACGGATGTGACTACTATTGAGAACGCGCTTGCCAATTGGACCGGAGGCCGCAAAAGTCCTGAATCCCATATGGAGGCTGAACACGAGGAAGGTCATGAGCATAAGAACCATGACAAAGGTGAGCAGCACGAACATGCGCACGGTGGCATATTCGGAGAAAGATCCGAACTGATTTTTGCCGTTCTATGCGGTATCTTGCTGTTGATTGGTTGGCTCATTGAAACGTTCGGACAGCTAGCCGATTGGCTTCCAATCATCTGTTTCATTTCCGCCTATTTCTTTGGCGGCTTCTATACGGTGTTGGAAGCGATTGAGAAGTTGCGTTCGGGCAAGTTCGAAATCGACTTTCTAATGATTGTTGCTGCAATCGGTGCCGCGTTGCTCGGTGCTTGGGCTGAGGGCGCACTTCTGCTGTTTCTATTTAGTATCGGCCATGCCTTAGAAGGCTACGCGATGGGGCGAGCCAAACGTGCTATCGAAGCACTTGCAGAGTTGGCTCCGCCGACGGCACGCGTTCAGCGTGATGGAACGGAAATCGTAGTTGCTGTTGAAGATGTGCGAATCGGAGATTTGCTGATTGTGCGGCCCGATGAACGTGTACCGACCGACGGATTTGTTGTCGAAGGTGAATCCTCGGTGGATCAATCAGCCGTGACCGGTGAAAGCATACCTGTAGACAAACGTCCGGTTCCCGATCCCGTTGCGGCCTCGCAATCCGTTAACGTACCGCAAGAACATCGCCTCTTCGCGGGAACGATAAATCAGTCTGGGTCGCTTAAGATGCAGGCAACCAAACTAGCATCTGAAAACACTCTCTCGCGAGTCGTTCAGCTTGTCAGCGAGGCAGAAACCCGCGTTTCACCGACTCAGCAGTTCACGAAGAAATTCGAGAAATACTTCGTTCCTTCGGTACTGGTAGGTATGGTACTTCTGCTGTTTGCACCCTTGGTAATCGACGAATCCTTTAGCGATTCTTTCTATAGGTCCATGGCAGTCCTAGTGGCAGCCAGTCCATGTGCCCTGGCAATCTCAACACCCAGTGCGGTCTTGAGTGGAATCGCGCGTGGAGCGAGAAGCGGCGTTTTGCTGAAAGGAGGAGGCCCACTTGAGAAGCTCGCGAGCATTGATGTCATCGCGTTCGACAAGACTGGAACACTCACGGAGGGAGAGCCTAAGCTGACAGATGTGGAGACTATAGACTCCCACACAGTCGATGACCTTCTTATCGTTGCAATCGCAGTTGAGCGGCTTAGCAATCATCCACTTGCAAAAGCGGTTGTGAGAGACGGTGTAGCTCGATTGTCGCAAAAAACTGAAACGCGTATACCAACAGCGACGGACGTAAAGAGTGTATCCGGAAAAGGCATACAAGCCACGATCGAAGGTGAGATTGTTCAAATTGGAAAGGAAACATTGTTCGTTGACGGCGAGTCTTCCAAGCTAACTGAATCGGTTCGCTCCGTCGTAGAAAAGCTCAAAGAGCAAGGTAGAAGCACGATGATCGTGCGGCGCGGCGATCGGTATATCGGCGTTCTGGGGTTGATGGACACGCCCCGCGAATCATCCAAACGAGCGATCGAACGTCTCACGGCCTTAGGCGTACGCCGAATGATCATGCTCAGTGGCGATAACCAACAAGTCGCAAGTGCCGTAGCAGCCGAAGTTGGCCTGACGGAAGCTAAAGGCGATCTCATGCCGGAAGACAAAGTCACCGCGATTCAGCAACTGGAAAGCGAAGGAGGTGTCGCTATGGTTGGAGATGGCGTCAACGATGCACCTGCGATGGCCGCGGCATCCGTTGGCATCGCAATGGGAGCAGCGGGCAGCGACGTTGCCCTCGAGACGGCCGACGTTGCCTTGATGGCCGACAACCTCGACCACCTACCATTAGCGATTGGCCTAAGCCGAGCTACGCGCAGCGTTATTCGCCAGAATTTGTGGATGAGTCTCGGCATGGTTGCTTTCTTAGTGCCCGCCACGATCTTCGGCTTAAACATTGGCCCCGCCGTTGCCTTGCATGAGGGCAGCACGCTTGTCGTAGTATTCAATGCACTTCGTCTTTTAGCGTACCGTGAACGATAAGATTGGATTGATCTTTAAGCAGATCGAACACAGTCAGGGCATGCGACTCGACATTGCAATGTACCCACTAATGGTTGCAGCGGACATCAGAAGTCCCAAAAAGAAAGACGGCCAAAACGTCAAACCCGTTCTGCTTGCGAGGGCAAACGGAACGAAAAATGGCAGGCCAAGCGGGACCAGAATGAGTGTTTCTCGTGCTAGTCCCGTGATGACTGCCATATCTCTGTGCGCATACCACGACATCACAAAAGCAAGGATGCTCACAATGGGAAGCGAAAGTACCAATCCACCTAGACGCGATGATCGTCCCGCTATTTCTGAAACCAGAACGATCACCGCTGCCGAGATGAAAATCTTGACCGCGTAAAGCATGTCGAACTCCTCAAGGTGTTCTAAGATCGCGTGCCAAACTCCTAATGTGCATGGTCGCCGTGGGCTTCTTCCTTGAAGTCGCCTGAATAGGGTGTTCCATCGACTACGCCAGTTAGCGTACCGGCGTACTCTTGGACCACCCCCAGCTTTTCATGCGTTCCAATAAATCGCGAGGCCTTTCCTGCGGGATCGTTTTCTTGCGGCGATGCTTTGAGGGCAACCTGCATCTCGGGTGAACCAATACTCAATTCAATAGACGCTGCATCGATCGGTGCAGGTGTCTTCTCATCGCTACCAAAAACATAGACGGTCGCTTGTTGCTTATCGTGGTCCACGGTGAACTCGACGTGATACTTACCTCCTCCCCAGTCGGCGACAGTACCTTCGTGTGGGCCAACGCCGTGCCCATGCCCCCCTGAACCATGATCGTGGCCTTCAGTGCCATGATCGTGACCATGATCGTCTGCGGCCTTAGACGATGTTGCGGCTGTTGGATCGGATGATTTATTGCAACCAACGAGACCGAAAATCGCTACCAATGCAAGTGAAATACCAAAACGCTTCATCATAAACTTCCTCAAATTGAAGGTGACTTATCAGCGTCCACCAATCGCTTGGCGTCCTGACCGCTGAATTTCCAAAACAAACCAGGGTGAATCAAGAATTCACAAACGTAGATGTAATTAGCCCGCCGAGAATGACCGTGGCAACCGGGTAGAGAATTTCTCGCCCAGGTTCTTGTCCACCAATGACCAGCGGAATCAAGCCGATGCCAGCAGTCAACGCCGTCATCAACACAGGTGCCAGTCTCTCAAGGCTGCCCCGCAGAATCATTGCCTGCGAGAAGACTTCCCCTTCTTCTTTCATAAGGTGGAAGTAGTGGGTGACCAGCAAAATTCCATTTCGAACAGCGATGCCGCCGAGGGATATGAAGCCGACCAGACTTGCCACGGTCAGCGTCTGCTGGGTGATCACCAATGCAAAAACACCGCCAATGAAGGCTGTTGGCAGCGCATTGAGAATCTGCATTACGATCCGAACCGATGGGAAGAGGATCATCAACACACCGAACATAGCAACCACGGAGAGCCCCGCCAAAATCATGATCAATCGAGTTGCGTTCTGCTGGCTTTCGAACTGCCCGCCATATTCGACGTAATAGCCGACCGGCATGGCAACTTGCGTATTAACGCGTTGCTGGATCTCAGCAACCGCGCTGGCCAAGTCGCGTCCTTCCGTGTTGCAGCGAATGACGATGCGGCGACGGGCGTTCTCGCGATTGACTGAGTTAGGGCCAACTCCTTCGTAGATCGTCGCGACATCCCGCAGTTCAATCTGACCGCGTTCCGACTGACCTTCTTGGTGCGGTAGATCGATGCGTAATCGACCTAAGTTCGCATAGTCCGTGCGGTGTACTTCCTCAAGTCGTACCAGTAAATCGAACCTTCGCTGACCTTCAAGTACTTCAGAAACCACTTGCCCTTGAAGAGCTGTTTGAAGCACCGAAGCTACATACTGCCTTGTGAGCCCATGCATCGCCAAGTCATCGCCGCGTAGCTGAATGTGCAATTCAGGAGTCATTTGAATGGGTTCGACAATAGGCGGAGTCAAGCCAGAGACGTCCGAGATGGAAGACTTAACTTTCTCCGCGAGCGTTAGCAGCGTGTCCAGATCGTCGCCGTGGATCTTGATCGCAATTTGTGCGTAAACCCCGGACACCATATGGCTGATCAAGTGCGCTAGTGGCTGCTCCACTTCGATATCAACTCCAGGAACTTCCTTGCCAATCCGCCCTCGCAAATCTGCAATCATCTTCTCTCGATTATGCGCAGCGTCAGGATTCATGCTGAGAATGTACTCACCGAAGTTGACCGGCGAAGCATGTTCATCCATTTGTGCTCGCCCCGTGCGACGCACGAAGTTCAGTATCGCCCCGTCAGGATTGGTAGCGCTCTTTTGCATCGACTGAAAAACGCCATCGATACTTGTAGAAACTTGATTCGAGGCTTGCAGCGACGAACCAGGGGGAAGCGTTACGTTCACCTGAACGCTTCCTTCGTCGAAAGCAGGTAGGAAGTTGCGACCAAGCTGAGCAACTTGCCAAGCGGCCGCAGCAACAATTAGCCAAGTCGCGATGACTAAGAGAGAAGGAAACCTCATACTGAATTGAATCAACGGACGCACGAGCCACTTGAGTGCTCGCAGCACCAATCCATCATGCTCACCATGAGTCGCTTTGGAAGTCGGCAACAAGTAGTACGACAATACGGGTGTCACCGTCAGTGAAACCACAAACGATGAGAGAATAGAAACGATGTAAGCAAAGCCCAGTGGCGTAAACAGCCGCCCTTCAACACCCGACAAAGCAAAAAGCGGAAGGAAGACAAGGATGACCACCACGGTACCAAAGAAGATCGAACTGCGAATTTCTTTGCTCGCCAGGTAGACGACTTCGAGTGCAGGCAGTGGTTGCTCGCGTTGATTGTTCTCTTTCAATCTGCGAAAGATGTTTTCGACATCGACAATCGCATCATCGACCAGCTCGCCCATCGCGACAGCAATTCCGCCAAGGGTCATAACATTGATCGACAACTCGCTGCCGCTAATCCATCCGATAAAGCGAAAGGCCAGAGTGGTCATCACCAACGACATGGGAATCGCGGTGAGCGTGATGAAAGTGGTTCGAAAATTCAGCAAGAACAGGAACAGGACGATGACCACCAGCGTTGCACCTATGGCCAACGCCTCAGCGACATTGAATACTCCGCGATCGATGAAGTTCTTCAATCGGAAGAGTTCCGAATTGATGACGATATCCGCTGGCAATGAGGCTTCTACTTCTGAGAAAGCAGTTGCTGCGTTATCGGTCAACTTACGCGTGTCTATATGTGGCTGCTTCACCACAGTAAAGACTATTCCGCTTTTACCGTTGACGCTACCATCTCCACGCTTCAGTTCGGGGCCTTCGATTACCGATGCAACTTGTTCAAGCAGAATGCTTCGTTTCGATGACTTGGCGACGGGGACCTTGAGCAACTCGTCGATCACGTTGTGACCGCCAGTCCCAAGCCTCCCAAGAATGCGGATCGGTCGCTCAGATTCACCTTTGATGGCAAAGCCACCACTGGCGTTGATATTGCTTTCACGAAGTGCTCGCTCGACGTCTTGTACCGTCACGTCGTACTCGAGCAAGGCAGTGGGATCGAGAAGTACTTGGTACTGCTTACGATCACCGCCTTGCATAAAGACCTCGGCGACTCCGTTCACTTTTAACAGTCTTGGACGAATCACCCAATCGGCAATGGTTCGAAGCTCAAGCAATTGCTTGGCTTCCGTTTCAAATTGAATCTCGTGAATACCAGAGCCGAGCTTGACCGTCGCATGATAGCTGCGACGTGCGTCGCCACCTTTGTTAAGAAGTTGTTCAACAAATTCGAAGGGGACCATTTCCCAAGATTCAGGCTTGCGGCGATCAACGACGCGCCAAAGCTTCATCGACGGCTCGCCATCGCCTTCGAGCAACTCGGCCATCAACTTAGTTTGTCCGATGGCAGCAAGCCTCCCACCCGTCGGACCAGCCTGTCGATAAATACCAGCTACAACGATTTGTCCCATAATGGACGAAGGCGGAGTCATTTGCGGTATGACACCCGCTGGCAATATGCCGTCGAGAGTTATCAGTCGTTCGCTTACTGTTTGACGAGCGGCGCGTATATCGGTGGACCAACCGAATTCGATATACAAAACATTCAGACCGGCAGTTGTTTGGCTGCGGACTGCTTGGACGCCATTGGCCCCCATCAATGCAATCTCGATCGGCTGCGTAACCAGCGTTTCGACTTCCTCAGTGGCAAGGCCAGGAGCTTCGGTAATGATAACGACTCGTGGCCGATCTAAGTCTGGAAACACGTCGATAGACATCGTAGTTGTCAGATACGATCCATAGACGAGCACAACCAGACTAGATATAAGTACCAGCGATCGGTAGCGTAAAGATAATCGGATGATGGAATCGAGCATTTCAGTTCTCCTTAGTGTGCCGCGTGGGAGGTGCCGTCGGCGTGAACGTGAAGACCTGGTTGCTGGCCGCTCGAAGATTGCGATTTGAGTACTCGACGCAGCGAAGCGGCTGCGTTCTGAGCTAAAAATGTTCCAGGGGTAATGCTTTGATCGTTCGCTAAAATTACGTGTGTACGATCTTCATGCAGAATGTGAACGGGTATTTGATTAAACAAGTCACCGTTTTGTCGGTAAACGTAGGCGTCTGCTCCCTCACGTACAACGGCTTCAGAAGGCAGTACATAGACATTGGCAAACTTCTCAACGGGCACTTCAATTCGCGTGCGTTGTCCAGGTCGGAACCGCCACACCAAGTAGGTCATGCCATCTTTCTGGTAAGTCCGAGATTGGTTGATCAGCGGTACGAAGAAGTCGAAGGTTCGCGTGGCTGTATCGATAGTGTTTGACAGATGGCGAATTTGGAACTGTTGATCGATAGCCGGCCACAATTCATTGGAGTCCTCGGCGAACTCAAGTCCAAGTTGTACTTTGTTTTGGGCTGCTTGCTCGAGTAGGCCAGCTTCACGTTTAAATGCATGACCAATAACAAATAGCGACTGGTGATTGGCCAAGTTGGCCAGCAAGTCTCCCGCTTGAACGGTTTGCCCAAGTTCGACGCCCAGCGAATGCACTTCATAACCAATGTCGCCTCCTGATTTGAATCCAACGGTTCGGATCTCAGGCTTTACCAGTCCATCAAGCACCGTCTCGTGGGCGCGAGGAGGAGGAGCAAGAACCTCGATTGTCGAGATAAACGAACCATCGGTAACCAAGGCAATCTGGTCGGGTGTCAAGCCACGATTGAGAAGCTCCTGCTTGGAAGCCTGAATCAGCGTCTGTTGTCGCTGAAGTTCATTGCGCTGTTCGATTAATCGGGAACCTGAAACTGCACCGGAATTGGCCACTGCATCGAGCCGTGCTATCTGTTCCTGGACGAGCTTTAATTCCTGCGATGCTTTGTAGAGCTGCGTTTGTGTGGCTTGCAAGTATTCACTGAACAGACGCAGCGTTACCAAGCGTTGCCCAGGTTTAACCGTATCGCCCGGAAATGCATGAATCTCGGCGACTACGCCAACCGCCGGTGAGGTCACTCCTCGATCGGAGACGCCTGGCCTGTCGGCGACGACGCCCGGAATCGTGAGAGTTCGCCAGTAGTCGGTCGGTCGAACTGCCTTGACCGCTAAGTTCAAGTTCTTTCTTGCCTTCTCACCCAGCTCGAGGAGTTGCAGTTCCGATTTCCCTGACGCCTCTTTGTTGGATTGAGAGGCAGGTCCTTTGGCAGATTCTCGCGAACTACAACCGACTGATTGAAGTAGAAACAGAACTAACAGGACGCACGTTGGTGCGAACACGCTACGGAAACGCATGATTGGCTGAACTTCACTGGATGAAGCTGCACTGCGTCAAGCGACGACTTGAAGGAGCTGAGCAGCAGGTAAAGGCTTGTGGGAAATGAAACGCGTCGATGGAAAGCGAACGCTTTCCGTCGAGACGAATCAAAGCCTTAGCGCAGCATGAAGTAGATAGAGCGGTAGCTCAGGGGGCGATGCGACTGGCGGACGCTCGTGCCAAGAATTTGGCCGGGTGCATGACAAATAGTCTTCAACTGTCTCTATAACATCGCAAGAGACCATTTCGATCGAAATGCGAGCAGATGAGGTAACGACATAGTCCGCAGCCGCAACGTAAACAGCGTCTGATTCGTGGTCGACCGTTTTTTCAACCGGCGCGGGCTTGGAATCGTCACGCTTTTGTTTCTGTTGAGTGGTCTTACCATGGTGATCATGACTATGGCTGTGCTTGTGACGCGAGTGCCCATGAGATTCATGGTTATGGCCGTGCTGTGGAGCACTTCCGACGTGGATATGAGCCCGTCCTTGGCTCGGTGATTGGTGCGCAGTCGACCCATGAGAGTGAGCAAGTGAGTTGCCCACTACAAAGAATGGAATCAGCAAAATCGCTATAAGTCGGTGCATTAGTAAAATCCTATCCGCATAAGCTTAGGCCACGAATAGCAGTTCGGAAGAATTTTTGACAATGCAATCTCTTTCTGCTCATTACCCGATGGAAAATTTCGCTACCTGACACCTCTAAGTGAGGCAGATCAATGAACAGAAAAGAAAGTCCTCTCAGGCAGACATTTCATAACCCAGAGTCGTTAACCCAGCGTTTTTCATAACCCAGAGACTCTGAGAGTATTTGTCTCTGGTTGGCCCCCAGAGAGGGGCTGTTTTGGCGAGAGTCGCGACCGGAAAACGAGTCTCTGGAGAGTGGTTGAGACCCGAGAGATTGCAGGAAAATACGAAAAAAGCCGGTGTTTTGCGTTGCTGCAAGACACCGGCTTCTTCGAATAACCTACTGCGGTCAGTTTCCTAACCAAACAGAGAAGTGGCGGGGACAGGATTCGAACCTGCGACCTCGAGGTTATGAGCCTCGCGAGCTACCGGGCTGCTCCACCCCGCGATGTGTGGCAGAAGTATTGGCAGGTTGCCGCGTTTGGTCAAGGGGGACTCCCTAACCTTTTTGACCCCACTTCGCTTCGCCGCCTTTTTGGTATGGACTTGCACACTACGAGTTTGCTATCCCCAAATCCACGGATTATTCCGTTCGAAAACACAGCCACGTCATTTCCAGGTCATGGAGGACCACAAGGTGCAAACCTTGAAGACTTCCGTCGTTGTCGCATTCATGCTCACCGTTCTCTACGGCGCTTATGTCGCTTTGAATGCACCACAACCCGTTCCCACGACCGAACTCGGCGAACTAACCGACATCGAATCGATGAACATCGACATCGGCGTCGATATCCCACCGCTTGATCCCCCTCCAGGACTCGCTGGTTTAGACCCTTCGCTCGAAATCGATTCTAAAGGTGCCGCTTCTGCGAAACTCGCTGACTCGCCATCGAACTCCGGTATCAGCCAAACTTCTGGGGTCAGCCAATCATTAACCGATCTCCCCGAGGCAAAACTGACTCCACTTCCGAAACCAGATCGCCAAGTTGCTGGCGCGAACATCGACCAAAGCGCGGCTTATCCGAAAACGGAAAGTCCTTCCATTGAGCTTCCCGATCCCAGTTCGCTTGTTCGGCTCTCCGCCAATACGACCACCAAGCCAGCTGCTTCCGACAAAACAGATGCTCTTCCGTCGCCACCTTTAACGCCGCAAGAAAAAGAGCCCAAGCCGCTCTCGGGAAACAACAAACCCAAAGACAACGCTTCGAGTTTGAAAAACGCTTTCGTGACAGCAGAACGTCAAGTGAAAGAAGGACGTTTACGTGAAGCCTTATTCACCTTGAGCATCTTCTATGGCAGCCCCGATGTTGCGGTTGCCGATCAAAAGAAGTTGCTTGACCTGCTCGATCATTTGGCCGGCGAAGTCATCTATTCCACCGGGCATTTTCTCGAAGATGCGCATAAGGTTGCGCGGGGCGAAACGTTGAAACAAATCGCTGATAAGCATGCCGTGCCTGTCCAATTGCTGGCAAACATCAACCGGATCGAAAACCCAGAAGTGCTTCTACCCGGTACGGAGTTGAAAGTCGTTACTGGACCTTTTCGCGCTGAAGTCAATCTCACTCGCAATGAGATCACACTCTTCTTAGGTGATCTGTATGCCGGTAGGTTCCCGATGACCGTCGGGCAGAATCCGGCTCCGGCAGAAGGAACTTACACCATCTTGGAAAAGAAACAGGGGGCCGAAATGGGCTCACTTGGCGATGGTTCGTTTGGTGACATTTGGATCGATCTCGGTCGGAAGATGTGCATCCACGGAAGTCCATCGAGCAGTAGTGATCCTCGAAATGGATGCATCCGACTCAGCCCTGTTGATGCTCGCGATCTCTTCGGAATTCTCAGCCAAGGTTCCCCTGTCGCGATTCGCAGATAAAGAAACTTAGGCCTTTCGTATCCCATGATCTTTGATGCGTGCCGCGAGTCTCGTGGCACGTCAATTGCACTTCCGTATCGCCCGTCGATCGTCACACCATTCCAAGTGTGGTTGTTGAAAAAGGGAGGACGGGGAAATGTGGGTGCGTGGTATCGAAGTCTTATTGGCAAGTTGGCTCATGATCAGCCCTGTTGTGCTTGATTCATCTGATCAAGCGACATGGCATTGGCCCAATACGCTTTTGGCCATAGGCATCATTGCATGTGCCACGCTGTCACTATCACCGCGTTGGTCCCATGCATATC
The DNA here is from genome assembly GCA_037367405.1 of Ottelia alismoides. Classification (NCBI taxonomy): domain Eukaryota; kingdom Viridiplantae; phylum Streptophyta; class Magnoliopsida; order Alismatales; family Hydrocharitaceae; genus Ottelia; species Ottelia alismoides. Next base: position 23,971 of record JAZKJV010003412.1, read on the forward strand.
TGGTTAATCTCTACATAGGCATCGGACTCATTCTTTGGGGACGATTCGCCAATCTTACTCCTCCGGAAATCAACCAGAATCACGTGATCCTGGGATTTCTGTTCCTGGGGCTTGGACTCATACCCAATGCGGATGAAAGCGTCGCGAGTACATCCTCACGATCTCGAGGACCAGTCACTTCGCCCATAACGAATCGTTGGGGTTGGTTGTCCTCCCTCGCAAGACATTGATGGATGGCGTTGCGCACATCCATATACGAATCAAATGCATCATTTCAAAGACAGTTTGCTCCAACGAACCATCACTGAGGACATCATGACGGACGCCAACGATTTAGAACGCCTTATAGAAGTTGAAAACGAAGTGGAAGCCGCCGCGATCGTTAATGGGTTGCAGCAAGCGGGCATCAAAGCCGTGGCTGATGGCACTTACACGGCTGGATTCCGCGCTGAAGCTCCCGGGAACGTTCATGTAAGGGTGCGCCAAGCGGATCTCGGTAAAGCGCAGGAAGTGCTCAAGATGTTAAAGACTCCGAGTGAGCCTGTTGATTGGAACGAAGTCGATGTGGGTTCACCTGCGGAAGAAACTCCCAAAGGCGAATAGCATGTCACGCAAAGGTGCAGAGCTCACAAAGAAGAGAAGGCAATGATTTTGGCGTCTTTGCGTGAGATCTCTTGTAGATTTGTCGCGCAGCAAGCTGAAGCTTGAACTCCAACACGCAAAGCCCTGCTCTTAGAGGTTTGATAGCACCAGTGGTGCATCAGTTGCGGAAGCATCACCGAGCGGAATGATGCGGGGACCGTCTGGTGCAGTCGACTTTGAACGCGAACGGGCAACTAACCAACGTTTGTCTTTACCTAAGATTTGGTTTCGCAGCACGCGCGCAAACTCAGGGGTAATACCTCCATCACGTGTGCCAAAAATCTCATCGCCAACTTCGCGAATCACAGGTTCAACTTGATCCCCGATCTTATCAAGGGCGTCTTGTGCGTCTTGGGATTGCCAATTGTTAATCCAGACCTGATGAAGTGCACGATTCTCTACGAACGTTTCTTTAACAAGATCTTTCGCCAATTGATGTAATTCTTGATCATGTAGGATCAAGTCGCCGATTTCACGCAACTGTTCTTTGATCCGCGGGTTCGTCGTTAGCTCCGTGATGATCTTCTGTTGCACTTCGACCATTTCGTCTGAGTGGGATTGAAGCACGGGAATCGCTTCTTTCTCAACGAATCGCTCCCATTCTTGCTTCACTAAATTTCGATCTGGCAACGGTGATTTGTCATAAACGAAACGCCAGCCGAACCGCCACAAGCTCGCCCGATCCCAAAGCTCGCGACCGATATCACGGGCCAGCGGCTCGGCATGTTTCCGCACAACCGGAAAGACTTCTTCACGAACCAACGGCACAAGTCGCTGTTTGACGACATCCGATTTGTATCGATCGGTGATTCGATCGATATCCGACTTATGTCGTTGAATGCTCGCCTGAAACTCATCTTCAATGACGGGCAAACTCTCTTTGATGGATCGTTCAAAGATAGGTTTGAGCGAAGCCAGCATTTCTTCGCTGTGCTCGTCAAAGAGTTTTTGCATGCGATCGCGCACGCGTTTCTGCTTCGCAGGCGGTAGCAACGTTTTCAAAATCGAGGACAGCGAGTTGCTCGATTCATAGTACGTGAAATCAAACTCACTTAATGGTGCCGGACCATACCACTGGAGCGTTACCGAAGTAGCACCTTGATCGACTCGATTTAATTTGTCGACATGCCCAACGAGTTTCCATGTTTGATCGGCATCTTGATAATAGATTGGTGTCTGTTCGCGAACATTGAGCGACGACACGATTGCAGGGGCCTGTTCAGATCGGCTCGTAAGAAACTGCAGTACTTGCTTTGCCCAAGGCTTAGATTGTCCCGATATCGCCCAGCCGATTAGCCCAAGGATGCTGATCCAAAGGGCGAAACCAACGGTCTGGGCGAATCGATTCATGGACTTACATTCTATCGATTACTGCGCTACGAGCACGAAGTGATCAGATGGAGCCCACGGAATTCGTGAGCGCCGTCAACTCAACTTGTCCCACGCGTGTGCAGAAGTCACCAAGTGTTTCATTTCCTTGGCGATGCGTCTTGAACGCGGTGAACACGGGCACGAGCACTTTCGTTAAATCTTCCGCTGGGACTAAATCTTTGTAGATGTAGGCCAAACGAGTTCGAGCAACGCACCACCGACGAACACCGTGTACTTACCTTTGGTCTTGCCAACCAATCCGATGTCAGCGTTGTAAGGCCGGGCGCATCCGTTGGGGCAGCCCGTCATACGGATCGTGAACGCTTCTTTGGCAAGCCCAAGCTTTGCCAAAGGAGCTTCGAGCTCATCAATGACCGAAGGCAAAAACCGCTCGCTTTCGGTAACCGCCAAGCCGCAGGTGGGAAGAGCAACGCAAGCCATCGACCAACGACGGACCGTACTGATCTCTTCGCTCAATGGAATGTTGTGCTTACGAATGATCGCTTCAAGCTCACTCTTTCCGATTCTTTGATATCGCAAATCAAAATGCTTTGATGAGCCGTTAATCTCAGTTCGGTATTAAAGCGATTGCAGATCTCCCGCAACGCTTTCTTCCATTGTCGTTTGCTGGGTCTTCATCATCGTAAAGACGACCGTTTTCAATATTCCAGCCGTACGTCCAAAGGCCATCGCCTTGAGGCTGCCAACCAAGATGGTCATCAAAGCCATGCACGTCATCGGGAGTGCAATCAGCAAGTGCCTCACCGTAGTATCGTTCCACTTCGGCGCGGAAGCGATCGATTCCCCAGTCGTGAACCAAGTATTTCAGGCGAGCGCGTTTGCGATCTTCGCGGTTGCCATTGTCGCGTTGAACTTTGACGATCGCGATGGCAACTCAATCGCTTGCTCCGGCGTTACGAATGCCATCCGTTTGCCGAGCGCCGGGAACGTCTTGGCTGCGCTTGGGGTCGTACCTAAACCACCACCAACGACCACGTTGTATCCAATCACTTTGCCATCGCGATGGACAGTGATGAAACCAATATCGTTGGTGTAAAGATCGATGCAGTTGTCCTCAGGCAATCCAACAGCGATCTTGAACTTGCGCGGCAAATAGTGTTTGCCATAAACCGGCTCGTGTTCTTCAACCGGTCCGCCACCCATCAATGTTTCTTCGTTCGTATCAGGGTCCGTGACCCAAAGTTCGTGATAGGCTCGTGTCTTAGGTTCGAGTGCTTTCACCAACTCGTCGGTAAACTGCTTGCATCGTTTGGTGAACGGGATCGGTTCGCTTCGCCGGGCAGCACATCACGTTGCGGTTCACGTCGCCGCATGCGGCAAGCGTTGATAATTGAACCTCGTTGATCCGATGGATGCACTCACGCAGATTGCCTTTGAGGATCCCGTGCAACTGAAGCGCTTGACGCGTCGTTACCTTTAAGGTGGTGTTCCCTATTTCATCGCACATGTCGAGCTCAGCGAGCATCTGTGCAGACGTGATACGTCCGCCAGGGACGCGCGTGCGTACCATAAAGCTGTACGCTTTGCCGCCCCCTTCCTGTTTCTTCGCCCCCCGCGCATCGCGATTGTCCTGTTGATACGTTCCGTGGAACTTCAGCAGTTGGAGGTCGTCTTTATCGAAACAGTCGGTGTCTTTGCGCAATTCCTCGGCGATGGTGCCACGAAGGTAGTGCTGGCATCTTTGATGCCTTCGACTGGACTAAGTTTAGGGGCGTCGGTACTCATCGAACGCTGGGGTTGGGAGTCTGGGGCCAAATTTGCGCAATGGGCAAACTGGGGAAATCAAAGCTGTTACTTTGTTTATACCGGCTTTGGGCACCGGAGACCACGCCAGTATTGAAGTGTGAAGTTTGAAGTGGGAAGTTGGAATTTTGCGGGAAATCGCGGATTTTGACTGAGTCTTACGTTCTCCCGCTTGCGGGCGGGGGAGAACGGGGACCAGCTGAAGCTGGAACACCAGCGGGGAGCGGGGATTTCCGCATCAGCTCGTACAGGAATATTCCTGTGGCGACGGAGACATTGAGGCTGTCGGCGATCTCACTCATCGGGATCGTGGCTCGATACGTACAACTCTGCTGAATCGCGTGGGGCAAGCCGGCACCTTCATTTCCCAAGACCACGATCGAAGGTGACTTGCGTGGGACACGCCACAAATCAAATGCGTCGTCGGCAAGAGTGGCTGCAATGCTCGGGATGCCATATTCGGTATCGAGTCGCTTTAATTCAGCTGCAAAATCATCTGATTCGATGAACTGCACTTCGAGCGCCGTACCCATACTGACCCGCATTACCCGTCTTGAGAAAGGGTCGGCAGTTCTCGGCCCGTGAATCATCTGATTGGATCCGAAGGCAACCGCCGTGCGAATCATGTTTCCCAAGTTCGTTGGGTCTTGCAATTCATAAGCGGCAACGATTACCTCTGTTGCTTTAAGCGAGTCGACGCACTCGATGACCTTCGGCAGAGTGGTTCGCTCTCCGCAAGCCATGACTCCACGATGAAAGTCGAACCCCTACGAGTTCTTCGATCATTCTTGGTGGAAGGCATAGTACCTCTGTTTCCGGCTTTACCCATTGAAGCAAAGCTTCTTCTTTATCTTGCTCGACAAGGACAGCCAACGTGCGGTGACGACTCTTGAGCAACCTTTCGACCACCAATCTTCCTTCGGCAATAAAATATTTCCCATAGCGTGTGGGATTGCGCATGCGTAAATCGCGGAAACGATCGAGTCGTGGGTCTTCAATTTGTTCAATGAAAAACTTGGGCACGGGTGTCAAAATCGGGTAAGCAGTCGTTCAGAATCTCACTTTGAGGTGCATCAAGGGTAATCTTATCGTTAGCGAATCGCTACACTCAACGCTTGTGTCCGTTTGCCTTGGGCAAACACCGATCAAAACTGAGTTGAATCAAACATGTCGGATTTTCAATTTTACGGTGGGTCCTGAAAAACCTCGGATTGGGATCCTCAACAGGTGGCGGTGATTGTCCCGGGTTTAAACGCAGTGATTCGCGGTGCTGTGAAGACCGCCGTACGACTGGGCTATGAAGTTGTCGGATTTATCAGTGGTTATGAAGGGCTAGCCCCGCCTGTCCGTATCGAACGTTGGACCTACAGAATACCGCCTGGGATTCTGATCCAGGGGGGGACGATTCTCGGTTCGACGAACCGCGGGCGATTTGCGAGCAAGGTCGGTGTTGAGACGCGTCGATACCTTCCCGAAGCCTTGATTCAGGAAGTTCGCAAGACGTTCGAACAGGTTCGTCTCGCCGGGTTGATCTGCGTTGGAGGGGACGGAACTTTAACGACCGCTCAAGAGCTTCACGAAGCAGGATTACCGGTTGTTGGAATCCCGAAAACGATTGATAACGATCTCGACTTCACCGCATTCACATTTGGGTTCGATAGCGCTGTAGCCTGCGCGGCCGATGCGCTCGACCGGTTGCATTACGACAGCGGCAAGTCATGCGCGAATCATGATTCTCGAAGTGATGGGACGACACGCGGGTGGATCGCTCTACATGCGGGATCGCAGGGGGCGCCGATGTGATTCTGCTCCCAGAGATTCCTTGGCAATACGAACATGTTGTGGCTAAAGTTCAAGAGAGAAAAAAGCTGGGTAAAGATTTCACGATCATTGTTGTGGCCGAAGGGGCTGAGTTACCAACCGGTGATTTGCAGTTGCAAGAATCATCACTTGATCGTCAAGTGCGGCTTGGGGGCATCGCAATGTGATCATGGCCCAGCTGCAACTGTTGACCGGTCAAGATACACGATGCGTTGTTCTAGGGCATTTACAGCGCGGCGGAAGTCCTACGACGTTCGATCGTGCGCTCGCGACACAATTGGGCGTGCATGGTGTCGATTGATTGTAGAACAGCGATTCGGGGAAATGGTCTGTTATGAACCGCCGGGAACTAAAAGCGTACCGATTGCGCAAGCGGTTGAGAGGTTGCGACTTGTCCAACCTCTTAACTCAGCCGTAATTGCGGCGCGCGGGATGGGTATCGCTTTCGGTGACGCGTACGATAACCGAAGGTGGCCGAACGATAGTCAAGCGTTCCATCCGCTCCAGCCACCGTCCATGGAGATTACATTTTTGTATCCCATTTTCTGAAGATTATCTGCGGCGAGTACCGATCGAAAACCGCCGCCACAATAGAGCACCAGTTCAACTTCAGGATCAGGAAACTTTTTCTCCACATCTCGTTCGATCACCCCTTTGCCCAGATGGACCGCTCCGGGGATGTGGCCTGCAGCAAACTCGCTTTCTTCGCGTACATCAATCAAGTTAAACTTTTCCCCGCGTTGATTCTTTGGCGAACGTCATGTACCGAACACTCTTTGACGCGCGTCTTGGCGTCCTGCACAATACGAAGAAATCCGGGAGAGTGTTGTTTACCCATACGTTATTCCTAGTTTTGAAATCGAGGCAATCTGAAGCCACATCATAGCTAATTGCAGTAGAACTTACATCGCATCGGTTCAAGCAAAAAGCAATGGCCAACGAGAATGCATTTGTTATGCCAGCCAACGTTCAATTAATCTCAATCCGCCACCTCTACGGTCAAACTTGGAGCATGCGTCTCTTGGTGCATGGGCTGCTCATTGCATTTGTCGGCTTCGCTTGCTTTCCATTTTGCATCAACGGGCTGTTCCCGATGACGCATGAAGCCGAACGCTACGTGGTGCTCAGTACCCATTTTCGACATGCACTCGAGCTGGCTTTGTATATCCACGTTGGTTACCGCTACTCGCTGGCGGAATGGGATATCCACGTTCTGTTTTTATCAGGCGCTATTTTTTTACTTAAGCAGTTTGCTGACGAAGCTATTTCAAACCAGTGATACCAATGGCATATTCCTTTCCATCATCGTGAGTTTAATCTTGGGGGTGAATGGCTTTTACTTCGCCGCAAGACACTGGGCCAATGTGTTTTGGTCATAGTTCGCAACGTTCTTTTTCATCTTGACACCTTATCTTTACATCAATTTGTACGTGCGGGGCGACCTATCTGAATTCTTTCGATCATTATATTGCCGTGGTCCCTAGCATTCCTTTTTCGCACGATTGCGTGCAGCAATGAAAATCGAACGCTTTGCCTTCAAGCCTTGGATTAGCGATCAGCTTAGCTTTAGTGGTCCTGTCGCATCCAACAACCGCATTGGCTTGGTTTGCAGTCTTTCCTTGTTTTGATAACTGCTGCGATCTTGACGGCCTCCCGGCAAACACGCTTTGCATTGACTTGCGCATTGGCGACAAGCTTCCTGTTCGCATTGGCGTTATCAATGCCATATTGGGAGCCCGTCTTTCGACTCAAACCGTTTGTGGATTGGACCAAGCGGTGATGGGTTATTACGTCAGTGCAAGGCACGTCGTGGGGCTGCATCAATTCTTCATGCGCGGTTGGGGCTTTGGAGGCTCAGTACCAGACTCGTATGACGACACGATGTCCTTGCAGCTTGGTTTACCTCACTTCATCTTGGCGCTCATTGGCTTGTACTTTGGCAGAAAGCAGCGATTGCTTGTGACGAGTGCTGTGCTCTACTTTCTGTTGAGTTTTGCGATGAGCAGTTTCACCTTTGTGATTTGGGTTTTCTCAAACCTTTAAGTTGGTTTCAGTTTCCTTGGCGTTTGTTCGCTGTGGTTGCACCAATACAGTCCCATTTTAATTGTCGGTTGTTGTCAGTCATCCGAATGGCAATCGAAGCTCAAATTGGCGTCGTGGCGAGGGCGATTTTTCGCGACTTGGTTCTACCTGGCCGCAGTTCAAGTTAAATGACGATTTTTTCAAGACCACGGAAGATGTCCAAAAAATTTGCGACAAGATCTTGGCGACTCACTCTATGATTACAAGGTCTACGCAGGCCAGAACGAATTTTTGCCAAGGACTGCGTTGCTGGTGTCGGATATTACCGCGCAGATCGACCAATCGTGGATGCGCTGAATCCTGCGTCCATCACTCCACTCCCTGATCATTCTCCTTTTCGCATTCATGTTCAGATCGAAGTGGATCAGCCCAGTCAGTGATCATTCGCCAATACTATTTCCCTGGCTGGCATGTTGAAGATAACGGAACCGTAATCGATGACGTCGGTTTAGGATCCCTCGTTACGGAACATGGGCTTATCACAGCTCCGTACCGGCAGGTAAATCTGAATTGATTGCTTACTATGCAGGGCCACCTGGAGGTGGATTGAGAGTGCAGGTCATTCTGTTGATCGCATTCTATTATCGCTGTTCAGATTGTATTGCAACGTCGTCTAAAGTCGCAGAGTTCAACATGAGCACGCTTTCCGTCACGGCAAGTTCGTTTCGAAGCTACCTCGGAAGTTACTTCTATCACCGAAGTTCCTACCCCCGCTATCGTGATCGAACAGAAGATTTTGAAGACAATCTACAGCGTATGGCGAACTATGCCAAACATCATCGTCTGAATGTGCGGCCGCATACAAAGACACATAAGTCGCAATACATCGCGTCTCTGCAGATGGCGATGGGTGCGAGTGGCTTAACCCGTGGCTAAGGCCGGTGAAGCCGAAAAGATGGGACAAGTATCGCAAGATATACTCATGGCTTACCCGGGCCGGTTGATCCGCGCGTACCGGACTACTTGCAAGCTTGCCCAGCGGATTACGATTCGCGTCGCTGTTGATAGTTTGAAAGCCTTGGAGATGCTCAACGCCTCAGCTCAAAACGCTTCGTCGGTGATCGGCATTCTTGTGGATTTGGATGTCGGTATGGGCAGGAACGGGGCGTAGGCACGGCGGAAGCTTCACTGAAACTAGCTCAGGAAGTGACTCGGATGCGCGGTTGCGCCCTGGATGGTCTAATGGTCTATCCCGGACACATTTGGCTCTGCCGCAAGATCAAGGACCGCGATTGCAACTCATCGCGGGACAAAACGCAGTCTGCCATCGATCTTTGGCAGCGCAGTGGGCTGCGTTGTAAAATTGTTTCGGGCGGGTCAACACCTACGGCCTATCAGAGTCATCTAATCCCGCAGCTCACCGAGATACGTCCCGGCACCTACGTGTTTAACGACTTAAACGAAGTGCGGGCAGGATACGCAACTCTCGAACAATGCGCCGCAAAAATCCACGCAACCGTCGTGAGCAATGCTGTTCCGAATCAGATCGTACTCGATTGCGGATCGAAAACATTAACAAGTGACCTGTGTTCACCAGCACGTGACTCTGGCCACGGTTTCATCCTGTGAGTACCCCGATGCAAAAATTGTTAAATTGAGCGAAGAGCATGCTCAAGTTGATGTATCGAAATGTGATCAGCGACCTGAAGTTGGAGCACGTGTCTCGATTATTCCCAATCATATCTGCCCATGTGTCAACCTCATGAACCGGGTATGGCTACATGATGTCACCGGCACGGCTCGTTCTCTTAATGTCGATGCTCGCGGTTTGTTGTCATAGCGCTGGTGTTCCAACTTTAGTTGGCTTTAAAATTTTTTGAGTTTAGCCAACTAAAGTTGGAACACCAGCGAGGAGCCAACTGAAGTTGGAACACCAGCGAGAGCCAACTAAAGTTGGAACACCAGCGGGAGCCAACTGAAGTTGGAACACCAGCGCAATTAATCTTCGTTCCACACCATCACTTCTGAAACCCCTGAGCGGGCTTTGTCGCGGTTGACAAATACGATGCGAAGTTTATCGCTTGTCACGGGCTTGAATGAGACCGAATTCCACTGACCACCCGCGGGTTGCTCCGGTGATTTCTTTTGATCAGCAATCGCTTTCCATTGGTTCTCTTGCCACACCTCATTCGAATAGCTCAGCGGTTTTGGACGCCGCCTCGATCATCGTAGATGGCCAAGTCAACACGTCGGAACTCAGTAGGTTTTTCCAAGTCGATCTGAAGCCAGTCTTGTTCGTTCGGCGATTCATAACTGGTCCAACGATTTGTCGGACTAGGCAAGAAATTCGTTTTGCCGTCGATCGCCGAACGCGGTATGCCTCCGAATCGGTCATGATAACTGGCACTCGCTCTGGGAAACTCTTTCGTTCCATCGTTAAACACTAGATTGCCTTTCGGCTGCGGCGCGGCAGTGATCGGTAACAAGGCATCGCCCCACAACTCAAGCTCCGTTAGACCAGAAAACGCGTTCTCAGCATGTACGAGCGTTTAATCGAAACTTTTGGGACTCGACCGGACTCGAATTGCAATGTAAGCGGACGGTGTCCTTTGATGTCGGGTGTCGTCGAAGCGAATTCGATATTCGCCAACCGTTTTGGTGCCAATGTTGTAATCGCACAGATTGAGGCGGAGCAATTTTCGAGTTAGGCAACCCATGGTCATCGAGTACGTACGCCTTAACAGAATGAATCTTCCTTGGTAATCCAAGATCTATGTCGATCCAGTCCTCTTTGTTTTCTGATCCGCTGCAGGTCCAACGATTGGGTGGATGGAGAAGGTACCAGTAATTCCCATCATTGAGTTTTGGCAAAGCGCCATCCGGCGAAGAGAATGAAGCGGTGATTCTAGGAAGAACGTTCCATCATTGTTGACCGCGTAATTGACCGGTACCGCTTTGGACATTCTGTCTGAATCCTGAGGTCCCTTCCGGTTTGTATGGCACGCCGTTCCTCACTAGGATCGGTTCCAAAGTCGCGGCATTTGCGACCAATTTGCCATCCACAAAAACATGCACGCCTTTCCGATTGAATATCGATCCCCGGTTTTGTCCCAGACAATGCGAAGCATATGACCGCGATAAGGAAGTCCATCGACCGCAAAATAGTCGCAGTCGTTAGATGCAAGCGGATGGAGTTGCAGGTGTTCATCCAATCTTGGAATGAGTCCGATAAAGCCGCTAAAAATGAGGTCGCAGAAACCTGAGTGTGAAAGTAATGTTCCGAATGGTTGTAGCCATCATGCCCTTCAAGGAACCCGTATCGGGATGAAGCGCTTCTGCAAATAGGGTTTTCCGTCTTTGCGATGCGATCGTGCATAGATGCCGAGCAATTTTACATAGTCATCTTTAGAAAGAGTGCTTCCTCCTGATTGCAAGAAATTCGCAAGTCCTTTGAGGGTTTGTGTTGTTGCGTATGGCCATGATTGTCCGCTCCACCAACAACAAGACTTTTGCAACAGAAACATTGGGTCATTGGCGTTCGACGGTGCTTGGACCAAAATCGGCGAAGAACCCATCACGGTCCATCAGTTTCTTCCATGCTTCGTCATACTTTGTGCGACCACGCAACATTTGGAACTGCCAGGGAACGTATCCAATCAACTCGCGGCCATGGGGATCGCCGGCGAAACGCCCCGTCTCATAAGTTTTCGTTAAAGGTGCTTGGCGATAACCATCGCGCTCTTCAGCATCTTTTAACAGCGGAAAGAAAACTTCCTCTGCTCATCCCACATACGCTCCATCATTTTCGTATGTAGCGCATTGGCTTTTGCGGGAAATCGGTCTGCGATGTCAGGCTTACCCGCCAATGTTTGCAATTTGGGGCAATTGCCATCGCATCGGCCCACATGTAGGCATTGAATGAAGGGCGATAGCTAGGAGCGCCGCGCAAGATGTCTTTGGTTTGGCGACTATTGATGTTGAATTCCATTCCGTCGTCATGCCCGGTTTGCCAAAAGACCCACGCTAGGAACAAAGTGCCGTGATTCCCAACCTTCGTAATTCTTGACGAGGTCCGGAAGCAGTTCGACAAGTAACGCTCATTTGGATGAACTAAGTGAACGTTCCCAACCCGAATCGGCAAGCCACGTCGAATAGTTTCGCGGCTGTGCACCTGAAGTTTGAACAGTAGCGCGAGTAATTGTTAGCAATACGAGGATCTTTCAACCAACGTGCTTCATGAGTTGGTGACCGGCTGGGCAACTATCGCTCCGTACGCACCAGACCAGAAAGGTCGATCGATGAATTCAGTGAACGAGTAGCCGCTGTTAGCGTTGGTATAGGTCAGATGCTTGGTCAGCAGATCCCAGCGGTAATAGTAGGTCGTGGTGATCTCCGCATCAGCGCATTCAAACAAAGGGATGTTCTGTTGATACCAGTCAAAGGTGGCTTGGTTGTCCAAAAAACTCTGAGCCGCGTTAAAGTCTTTGTTAAATCCAGAGACTGCGCATGCAAACTTGCTGCATGAAGTTGCATCAAGAGCACGCATACAAATGCTGTTCAGGATGTAATGAGTTAAGTTCATTTTTTGAATCGTTCAAGGGAGCGAATAGGTGCAAAATGCAAATCTCGCAATTATTTTTGACTATGTGTTAAGTCAGCGACAGGTGGGAGCGAGTCGACCATTTTAGCACCCGTACGCTTTAGCTCTGAGACTGCAGCGGATCTCAATCTCGCAACGGTATCAAAGTGCATTGGATCGAATGCCAAATTCCTTAGTTCATCCGGATCTCGATTGAGATCATAAAGCTCTTCCGGTTCGTTTGCGTCGAGTGTACGAATATATTTGAAACCGTTTTCAACGAGCAATACATACCAAGGGACTCCAGCTGTGTCGATTCCGGGGTGGTGCTGGTACGGCATCGCAATCCGCACCAAACTTGTCGGCGGTAAACGGCAGTATCGTCGTATGTGGCCAAGGCGCGGCCGGATCTTTTTAAGAGTGGCTTAAGTCGTGACCGTGCATTGCCCATGGTAATTCTATTTTGGCAAACCCAAAGAATGTCGGCGGTAGATCAACACCTCCGACGGGAATGCGACAGACCTGACCCTCAGGTATGGGTTCCAGGCATCGAGACGATGAGCGGTGCGCGGATGTTCGCATCATAGGGAGCCAATTTTGCACGAAACCCGTGCTGTCCCCACGCATATCCTTGATCGCCGTGAACACGACTAACGTGTTCTTGAGTTGTCCCGTAGCATCAAGTGCATCCAAGCACTTCACCAATACCTTCGTCTAGTGCGCGAACCGCCTGATGATACTGCCTGGACCATACTGATAAACTACGACCGCGATCTCGCACTGGATCGTCTCCCACTTCACTACCGATCGCTTTATCACTTAACACCGGTTGGCCATCGGCGCCGGGTGCCCAAGCAGCGATCTGTTGCATGTAACTCGGCTTGCCAACGCGGGGTGGATAGATATCGTCAGGTGTCTTGACCGTTACGTTCGGATAGTCATTGAGATGACGCTCTGCGGGCTGATAGGGTGCATGCACACCTGCATAACAGAGCCAAAGATACCAAGGCTTGGAGACATCGCGGTGTTGCCCTCGGATGTATTCGATGGCCCACCGGGTGTAATTGTCAGTCGAGTATCCCGAAACACTTTCGGTGGCTCACCGTCGACCTCAAGCAATTGATCGTGATAATAGTTGGGTGCGTTTGCTGGATACTTGGGTCGATTCCAAAACGATTTGATGATCCCAATCCCGACCGAATCCTGAGTCTCGTCCGGAGTGCCATTTGCCGATCTGCGCCGTGTGATATCCATGTGGGCGAAAGACGGCAGGCCAAAACGGACACTGCGATGGCTCATACTCGCTTCCTGGATACTCTCCCTCCATTCGCATGGTTGCTGCACCATATTGATGAAGTCCGGTCAGCATCGCGACGCGGATGGCATGCACCATGATCCGATGTACGCATGGGTGAAGCGGACCCCACGTCGCGCGAGTCGATCAATGTGAGGCGTCTTTGCCCAAGGTTCCGCACGCTCGTAACAGGACAATGTCCGATAGGAATGGTCATCGGTGTAGATGAACAGAATGTTGGGACGTGAAAAGTCTGTCGCTCGCACCGCATGTACGAGGCACGCGAACATTACCAAACAAACGAGAAAGGCCTGGTAATACATAGGTGAGATGATGCAGGAAAGGTATTCCGGGACTTATTTGATGAGCCGGTCGCAAACGGACGACGAGTTAATGGCATTTTAGAGGGACGCTTCCCTGGGAACTAGCGCTGCTGGTTTTCAAAAGCGGCGGCAGTTAACCTGTAGAGGCGAATTGCCCCACCCCGACTCCGAACCCAACCGACCACGAAATCTAAATCATGAAACGAACGATAGTTTCTCTCCTGGTATTCATCATTGACCCTGGGTTCTGTGAATGCAGAGCGGCCAGGCACGTTAATTTTCCAGGATGATTTTCAACGAAATGAATCTCAGAAAAGACGGACGAGCCCGGCAACGGTTGGGGCTCTAACAGCAAAAGTCGTGCAAAAGGAACAAGCAAGTCGACTTGCGCGATGGTGCCATGTACATCTTCACCCACGCCGAAGCAGACCATGCGGCTTCGATAACGCATCCCATCGATTTTAAAATGGATCGGTGCACATCAAGTTCATGCTCGAGAATGAAAAGGA